>OMLM01008580.1:63309-93682 GCA_900302695.1 Helostoma temminkii
AGGGGGTGGGAGAAAGAAACAAAAGAGAAAGGCAGGAATATCAGAGCAATTCCTAATTTCACATTTCCCCTCTACTTTTATGAAACACTGGGCTTTTCCCAACATCAAAGACCACTCTCTTTACTTTCATTTCTTCTTATAGGCACTTTCCACCTCCACATCTTATTTCTTTCTGTCTATTTCCATGTGCTATTCATTTGTATTAGAGTTGTGATTTCATTAGAATACATGAGACATGACTCCCTTTGATGCAGCTCTCACACACTGTTTTGCCTATGAATGGAGTGAACCAAACAGAGAGGGTGATAGGGGCAGATGAATACAAACAAATAAAGGGATATGTCCAGTTCAACTGGACAGCTGTGTGTATGTGAAAGGTGTATGTGCGTGGGTATGTGTGTGTGTTCAGCCATTCTCTTTGTATGTATTGGGAGGGCATATTATTTGTATCAATACTTACCATTATGAAAACCTGTCAATAAAAATGCATGTTGCTACTGTAGCCTTTTGTTTTTACCCAAGCCAATGTAGCCTCTCTCTTCGCCTGCATCCCCAACAGTAGTATAGTACAGCTATAACTCAGAGACCTTGTGCAGCCTTTAGACTCTGCTACAGGGGTTCAAACAAATTGCAAATCGTACTCCAGTCTGTTCTAAGGAATTTGCAAACAACAATTAACCAACATGATGTGGTGAATAATCATTTTTATAATATAAAACGATGTAACTGTGTCATAAATATAGTGCACAAATAGTATATATTTTACTTGTATGTTTAGTGCCAGTACTTACTGCTACAGGTGCGGTTGTACTTGTTGTTCTCCTGAGGGTGGCCTTTAAGTCGACAGTGAAAACGATGCTGCCAGAACTCTGGAAACCAGGGGTTCCTGTGGTTGTTTTCAGGACGAAGCTTAAGGTAGTATTCATCAAACCATTTTACATCAGCTGACTGGAGTTTGATTGTGATACCTCCAGCTGCTTCCTTAACATAACCATCTGTCACATCGTAACGATCTGCCCATCCATCACTGCAAAGAAACACAGAAACAAAAACATGTAGAAATGTTTAGCAAACTCCAAGATGCCATAACTTTATCATTGTGAATGGAAAACACAGCCTCACTGTTTCACAATCAAAAATAAAAACATTTTTTTTAATTATAGGGTTGAGTTCATCCAAAATACTTGTGGTGTTTATATTTTTTGTTTGGACAAAAGCAACATATTTTTATTCTATTCATCCTTTGGAAGAAGACTAAGACCTATGCTTGGGTTTTTTGGATCCAAACATACAAACAAGACAAACAGTTTGACATTCAGTGGTACTGAATAACTCCTTTGTTGACACTGATGTACAATAAATCATACAACCCTGAAGTGGTTGGCAATGGACCAGAGGAGGCTTGGCAGGCTCCCACCTGCACCTCATGCATGCAACACTGCAGGAGATGGCAACAAATCATATGTCCAGTCATACCTGACATGTGACACTTGGAAAATGTGAACTGCAGAAATTAAGCTGGTGGCCAAGACTTCTAGTCCTGTTTCCACAGCAGGAACTTTTCCCAGAGACTAGGAAACTTTTATTCTTACAATTTCTGAAGGTACAGAAACTTTCAGGGCAGAGACTGCAATGCTGAGTGTCACTGATTGATCAAATACCACACAGCATTTTACACACCAGGCTCATTTGTTTAATCCAGACTTGAGCGCTTCTGGGACTTTTATCCCAGGTAAGGTCTTGAAAACTCCAGGTGCCAGGAGCTTTCTAGTGAAAACACTGTTTCAGAAGGTGTCTATGGAAAAATGTCTCATATCTTTAAGTGGAGGAAATGCCCCACAGGTGTGCTGTTGTGAAAGATTTTAATAAGCCGTGATTTATTGTACGACTGGAAGCTATTTGATTTAATAGTTGCGGTCGGAATGATCAACTGGTTAGCAAAGCATGTAGAGAATATACTAATTATAACGGGCATAGATACAAAGATGCATTTGGAGCCAATTAGGATTTACAATACAAAACTATTGTGTGATGTTGCTTAAAGTAAACCGCTGATATTCCAGCTACTGGATGAAATTACATGTTTGGGTTGTAAGGTGAACTGCAGAGGCACCATAAGGTGTATTTCTCTCTCTGTCTCTCTTTTATACACACAAACACACACACAAAGACATTTACTTGGTGAGTGCTCCAGCCTCTCTGTGCTAATTAAGGGACAGAGAAAGACAGGGAAGGACAGCAAGAGACAGTAAAACAGAAATAAAAAAATCAGGAAGAAACAGTGAATGGCGGCACATGCAGAATGATTACAGAAGAGCTAGAGGACATGTGGGATGGAGCTCTTACATCATTATGGGTCATGTCCAAAATTCATCACATTGCTGACAAATAGGCATAAACACTATGCACAGACACACACACACGCTCACACACACCAGCCGGGTGTTGAGATGATCTAGGTCAAATGGAGTATTATGGCTGCAGCTCAGCAGCTATGCCCCAACAGACACGAGCAAGACGAATATTAACTGTCTCACCATACGTACACATAAACTATGAAGACATATCCCTGTAGTTTGCATTTTTTAGAGAACTGGGTTTACTGCTCCTCAAGGAAGCACAGATGGCAGTGAGTGTGTTTGTGTGTGTCTGAGAGAGATAAAGAAAGGAAGAGAAGAAGGGGGAGGTGGAAGGGAATGACTTATCTTCTCTCCTTCTTTCACAGCTACTGCCAACAAGGCCTCAAGCAAGACAATGATCATTTCCTTTTCTTTCTCTCTTTCTCCTTCTGTCTTTCTCTCTCTCTCTGAGCCTCCAGAGAATAAAAGTCATTTTCTCCTACAGCAGTCCTTCCAGCTTCAGTCTGATTGGAAACCTATAGTGTTTGTGTGTAAACCCGCCGCCTACCACCATTTGTGTTTCTAAAACTGTTCTTATTCTTCTCGTTCTTCTTATACTCTTCTGCCTCTGAGCTGTGCCCATGAATTATGCTGGAAGCATTTCTAAATGGCTATCCATTACAAATTACATCAAACCGGTAAACATTTAAACAAATTTGTGTGAATATGTAATGTATGTATGGTCACATGTATCTATACGGTGGGAGAGGGCAGGGGTGTGATGGGGAGTTGAGCAATAGTTATGTCTCTAATATTTTCTAAGCTTTTAGTCATAGATGAGTTAATAAATTTAGTAGATAAATGTTTTACAACTGATTACAGCTCATGTCTTTTGGTTATAGAGACGTGGAATGTGTTTTATAAAGCCTAGATGATGCATGAACAGTGCAGACTACCGTCTGGATGTTACTGTACTACAAACTTCTTTCTTCCAAGCTGCATATGCCTGCGTTATTTCACTAACAGTGATGACTTCAGTATATTATATACAGTATATATTAAATGCTTTTCACCACATATTGTTCTGCATTGTAGCTTTCTCTTAATGTAAAGCCATCTCACTGTAAAATGAGACTTACAGACAAAAAGTAAATCAATGTAGCCTGAAGGTAACTTCTAATGGTAACTTTGCCTCTAAGACCATTGACCATTTTCTTTCTGGTGTCATGCAGACAAGACTGTCCCATGCAGAGCAGCAAAGTGCTATCACGGCACTGCATGTCCTCATGACAGATCAATCTCAATAGGATTTTGGATATTTATGTGAGTATTTGCTTCTAGTCTGTGTTTAACACAATGGTGTATTGACATTTTAAGGCACAGTGGGTGGTGAAGTGAGAAAGAAAGAAAGAGAGAAAAGCAGAAAAAGTAGACAGAATCAAGAAGACTGAGGAACAGAGTCAGAGAAAATAGACTCATAAGTAAACGATCAATTATTATTAATCAGAACTCTGTCAATCTTTCAATAGATTACTTCATTTTTCTCTCCTAGTTTCCATCTCGATCTATCTCATTCACCCTTTCCTATTAACACCTTTAGCTTTCCCTTGAGCCCCTTCGCTCTGTACTTCTATCCTGCTATGCTTCTACATCCTCTGCTCAGATACATTCCACTGCATCCAGCTGTGTCCATCCTATGATAATCTCGTAATTTTTTTATGGATTGCAATATTTCTTTTTCACTGACACAATACATGCTTTATATCTAGACTGTACACAAGCACAGGACGCTTTATCTCTTTCATACTCTCTTTGGATTCCTTCATACTCTTTTGAAGCAGCTTTTGGTTTCCACAGAAAGCTTTATTTGATTTTCTCTGTTTCATTTTTCTCACTTTCTGCCTATCACTTGTCCCTTTCTTTGTTGGGTTTTGCCACCTGTTTGGCAAGCTTCCCAGCATGTGACACCTGCAGCTCCTTATATTTGCAGTGTTTCTTCGGTTTTTAATAAAGACTTGAGGACTATGAGTGAAACAGTTTTGTTTATATGTAAATCAAACAATTATTTTTTAAGTACACTACATAATCCAGTAACACATGTGATATGCAATGTTACTTTTCTAACACAGGGTCAGGTAAGTCTTCACCTGTGTCTGTTTGGTGTCTTAGTTACTCAGCTTGCATCAAACCAGGCAGTGAAGCACAGCAGGGGTTAAATGTTACTGTGTTTAAAACAGCAAACTACAATTGTGGTTTCAAGGCTGCACACGATGCTCTAAGGTTGTTTTTTTTAATCACTGCACCACAAAAATCGTGGTTATGTGTGTGGATCAGTGAACAAGAAAACCCACATTCTCTTAGCATCCTGGACTCTGTTCAATTATGAACATGTCTAAAAATGGACAAGGAAGCCAATGTAATGATTGACATTGGTCCTTCACACACCTGCTGATAACACTACTGATACCCCCAGTGCACTGCAGCCAAGCTACTATGTGCCTATGACCACAAAAATACCAAAAGTGCATTAGCTGGCCCTCTGCTTTGCAGAACTTTGAAGTTCCCTTCACTAAAAAAAACAAACTACAGCTTATAGTATCTTGCACGCTGCAGGGTTGTATAGCACAAAATTCAACACACACAAAAATACACACATACGTTTACAGCATGCATATACATTTAACTGTGGGAGTGATGTTACCAAAAGAAGTCTTTGAAGTATACATGAGCTGTAAGAAAATAGAGCGACAGTCTACATGCATGTGTCAACATAAATTCAGCTGATCAATCACTCAATCTATTTTTTTCAAAATATCTTAATGGCATCCTGATTCTCTTTCTCGCTCTCTTTCTCTGTCGCTCTCTACATGTCTGGGAGCACAAGGCCGTTGCCATGGTTTCCAGCCCACGCTAAAACTGCTGTCTGTACTTTGTGTCTCATTAGAGTGCACTGGATTTTAAGTGTATGCACACACACCTACACATACACCCTCTCCTTCTTTCCTTCCCTCTCTCCATCACACACATGCACACACCTACTTTTCTATTCACTATTCAATTAACATTAGACTGCCCGTCTCTACCAATATTGGAAACGCTATTTGAACAATAGTACAGTATGCCATAGTTGTAGGCCACTGCACTACCTTAAGCAGAACTTTAACAAGGCAATTCTACATACTGAGGCCTGGGGCAATTGCCTTTCCATTCTGTTCATTCACAGTATAAATAGAAACTGGAACTCATTTGCGAATGACTATTAATTTTCAGTTGCTTCTGGATTCTATTATGAAATCCTTTTCAAATCATCTCAGATTTTTTTCCACTGTTTGAATTCCAGCAAAGCTATGACACTTGTGATTACATGGATACTAACCTCACTAAATGGATTCAATGTGATGTTTTCCAGTATCCACTCCTTTAGATTCAGCTATTGCATAAACATGACTGAATCTGAGTGTTGTCACTATCTTTCTAACAAAAATCAGTAACAGACAAGTTCCCTGACTGAACACTGCTGTGACGACAAGCAGTTCACAGCAATTTATGAATATACCAAGAACTTATCTTCCAGATACCTTTCTATTTTTTGGCTCTGCACCAGAATTTTAGGTGAGGGGTTCTGTGTTATCACTGAATGAGCTGTGTCCTTCATTGCAGACATCGCCTTATATTGCTGCCCTGTTGAATTTACTGCAGTATTATGTATGTGTTTTATGTTGATTAAAAAGATATATGCCTGTCAATGACCTCTATCTGCTTATTACTGTAGTTAGGGTTTTGTCTTAGTCCATGTTATTCTTAGTTGTAGGTGTCAAGAGCCTTCAGTTTAGTAGTCTATATATCTGCCCTGGATATTTTTGTCAATATTCTCATGTCATTCAATTACCTCCCCCATGTCATGTTTAAATATACTGTAGTGTCAACATCCTGATCACTTAGTCCGCTTTATTCTATTGGCCTACAAATTCTGTATATGAGACAAAACACATTTTTTTTACTATTTCTGCCTAGGACAATTAAATGTACAGTTTGACCCTTAAACAACAATCTGCACTATAAAAAAAAATCAAGACATTAGTTTATCATTATACCCCTTTAGATACCCTACTAGACAGGGCCATTCACCTTTTTATTGTTTCCCTTTGACCTCAGTTTTGGTGTAATCACAATACAACTGTAGATTGCTAGTAGATCACTTTAGTAATTAGTATTGTAGTTTAAGGACATAGACTGGCGACCTGTCCAGGGTGTACCCCGCCTCTCGCCCGTAAGCTGGCTCGGATAGGCTCCAGCACTCCCGTGACCCCTGCGGGGACTAAGCGGTATAGAAGATGAATGAATGAATGAATGAGTTTAAGGACATGCCACGTGACCCAAGCCCACCCGCTCATTAGCTGCCATGTCAACCAGGCTGAAGCCAGGGTGGAAGTAGGCTACCTTAAAGTGAAATGTTACTGCTGGCCACTAGATACTGGCTCCAAAAAATTCTGACTCTGGCCTTCAGCTCTTTGACTTGCACTGAGTAACCCTTTCTGAGCTTGTCTTTATACAATATGCAATATTATTTTCCCAGACAGAATATACAGAGTATTCTCATTACTGGGTCCACCAGCAAGCCAGCTAATTAGAAAGGTAATTCCATCTCTGGTAGCATTTTTAGTTTGGTATTACATTAGATAAAGATGACATAAATTTTAAAAAGAAACCTTTGCGTTTTAACAATTACTACACAGCTGAAATCACTCAGCAGTGTGTGTTAGAACATCTTGTAATTGGCAGGTAGAGAAGCAGTCAGATGTAGCATGACAAGAAAACATGGTGCAGAAGATGAATTATAGACTTCAAACTAGCTCCAATGAAAACCAGGCATCACTATGTCCATTTTTATAAACTGTTTTTGGCTTTGAAGAGATATATTTATATAAGAGGGGAATAAAAAAATACATATAGTCATGAAATGTTTCAGAGTGGGGCTTTCCTAAGCAAATGGTACGCTAACATTTTTTTGCTAATTGTAATTTCATGATACCTTATCTATTAACTGCCCCAGCCAAACGGTCAAAGTTCACCTTGACAACAGTAAAACTCATTAAACCAAATGTCAGAACTGTCTCACACACAACCACAGTGGAGATAAACTCAAAGTGTGTTTGTGTGCATGGCATAGAAAGAAAGACTGATGCAAGGCCTGTGTCCATGTGTGTACCCAACTATGTAATTATGTGAGTAATCGAACCACTTTACACGCTCGTTATTCAATAACACGCACACACACAGCAAATCAGTCCACGTCTGCTTACCTTAGAAACAATTTCACTTTTATTCATCTATCAATGCCGTACTTCATTACCCTCTAACTCTATTTTTATTGACACTGTCTGACCTTTGATCTTATTTATTTTTTATTTCTACCTATATTTGTCTTCTCTTTTGTACTCATTCCTCCTTTCTTCCATATGCCTCTGAAGTTTTCTGTCCTACGGATTTGTTCCCCCTCTCCACCCTTTACATGTTTTCTTGCTGCTTTTTCTTTCTTAATTTTTCTTATTTTCTTCTCCATTTAGTTTTTTTACTCTGTTGTTCATTTGCTGTTTATATTCTATTAGCATTTGACTGTAATATTAACTGTTACACAATCTGTCACAGAACCATAATTACATTATTAGAGCATCACTGAGCTGTGCGCCTGGAAAAAGGAAAACAAATCTCATTTGTTTCATTGTTATCATTTTTTCAACAAAATTTGCATTTAATCCATCAATATATAAATGAAAAGTCACGTTAATGATAACAGTCTTCCACTAATAATGCATAATTCAAATATACTAACTTTAGAGACACTGTTACTTCTTCAGGCATCTATAAAGATAACCAACAGAACAACACACTCACACGCTTTGCTTGGGCTAGTTTAGGCATACAGAGTGTATTTCAGATTCTGGCAACTTTGAGATTTCCCCAGGGCTTCAAACAACAGACGCTTGGTTTGATATGTGACAGGGGGACAGAAACAAATCTGTCAAGGCAGAAGAGCAAGACTGACACATAAAAACAAAAAAGTTAGAGATACACACAAACAAATATTCAAGAGAGACTGATACAGACAAATACAAGGGCAACATATAGTGATTTAAGAAAAATTATTCAAAAAAAAAATTCTATCTGAAATTACACAACACACTATAAAATACATGAATTGTAGGTGAATAAAAACAGTGAGAGGAACAGTGACATACAGAAAAATATTTGCCTTTGAAAATACTCCACTACAAGCCAAGCCCCTTTTACAGTGTTGTAGAAAAATATTTGCCACATTCCTGATATTTTGTCACACTTAAATGATTGTGATCAAACAAATTTTAATATACAAAATTAAAATATAAAATGCATTTTTTAAAATGATAATTTCTTTAATTAAGGGAAAGAAGCTGTCCAAACGTGCCTGACCCTATGAGAAAAAGGAAATGCTAAATCATAAATGAATTGTGACACATTTTTGGAAAGTCTGAATACTGACAGACCTGTTGAATCAATAAATCACTTAAATAGAACCTGTCTGACAAAGCGAAGCGCACTAAAAGATCAGGTTACACATCATGCTGTGATCTAAAGAAATTCAACAACAGATGGGAAACAAAGAAATTGGCATGTATAAGTCTGGAAAGGGTTCCAAAGCCGAAGCTTTGGGACTCCAGCGAATCACAGTGAAAACTATTATCTGCAAGTGGAGAAAACTTGAAGCTTGGTGAACCTTCCCAGAAGTGGTCAGTCTACTAAAATTACTCCATGAATACAATAATGACTCATCCAAGAAGTCATAAAAGAACCCGGAACAACATCTAAAGAACTGCAGGCCTCACTTGCCTCAGTTCTATTTATATTCTAACCTTAGTGTATGTTTTTAAATGAAAATCATGATTCTCAATTCTGACTGGAGCTATGACAGGATCATCTCTCCTCACTGTACCAACAGAGATATAGTACAGAGCAAAAACAAGCAAAAAATCAGAACATGCACTTAAGTTAATAGGACTAGAGAAAATGAAAATGACTTGACATGGAGGAATGGCATGAATACAATAGTAGGAAGGAAAAGAAGAAACAGATAGAAAGAGTACAGATGTTTTTAGTCATCTGCAGCCGGAGTCTTTGACACATATTGTATACATGGCAGACTTCGTTGGTTGGCTCAAAAAAATAACAATAAATTAATCTCATCTTCTGTTGAAAAGTTACTTTTGACTTTTTTATGTTTTTTCCAGTGATTTTAAGCAAGTAACCGCTGGACAAAATGATTGGAAGAAAAAGTAGAACTGCAAAATTTCAGTGGAACTACAAATACAGATAAAAATATGGACAGTTGTGAAGACTGAATAAAATGACAAAATGCAGCAAATGGTATACAATTACATCTCTAAAAGAAAAACCAGGAGTGCAGAGAGTAAAGACGTTGAAATCCCCAGAGATAAGGCAGGATTGAGAGAGGCAGAGAGAGAGGATGAAGTGACACAGATATGATCTCTGGGGGAGAGATAGAGTGACTGACAGAGGGAGAGAAAGGAGGATCAAAAAGGAGACAGAAGTGTTTTATAAGTGTGTGTTCTAGGCAAGGTCGAGAAAGATGAAGAGCAATAATGTTCAAGGTGAGGAAGCGAGTTGAGCAGTGGAAAAAGAAACAGGGTGAGGGAGAGAGATGGCAGAATGATGTCAGGGAGAAAGAGTTAAAGAGAAAAACAGAGGTTGTATATTCTGCCTATTCCTCCAGGTCTGGCCTCATCACTTTTTATTGCTTCACACATAAAAGTGTCATTTCTTACATCGACCACAGCAAACATTGTAATATCACCTGCTGAGGTAATACACCAGCAGTGTAACATGAGTCTTTCACCCTGTTTCTCTTATTTCTGCTTTATCTTTATAACCATGGTGGCCTCTTGCTCCTTGATCCTCTCTCTCTCTCTTCATCTCTGTTTTTCCAACCTTCTTGCTATCACAATCTTTTTCTCACAGCGCTCCCTCACTTTCTCAATTTCTATATTGTTAGACCTCTGTAAGATAGCCGACTCATTTAACTGACTTTCAAAGGCAATGTCCCGGCCTCAGACTAAATTGTAAGTTGAGCTTGACGTTACATAGTGCAATTATTCAGCAATGACATTTCACTTTCACACCAGCCAAATGAACAGTGGCAGGAGATATTCAGCAGTTTCAGTTCTATTTTAAAATGGTTCTCCACATGATTTCTGCATTCATACTAAAACAAGGAATGATGACCGAGACCGTGACTGTCAATGCACATATTGCATCTATAGAATATGCTGGGAGAGTTGAATATTTATTATATAAATATTCAACTTATTTATTATATAAATATTCAACTGTAAAAATAATAAAACTGAAAAACTATTTGTCTTTTAACATTGCTAAATAAAAGACATGTCACAGGAGAGAACATTTTAGACACACAATCTCTAATGCCAACTCACCACACACATTTCTCTACATACAAACACACAACCATTAACGTACAATCTTGTGTAACCTAATGATGGTCCAGTGGCTTAGAAGCAGCAGTCAGAGCTATTCCTTGCTATACATGATGGCAATAATTATACCGGTTGGTCTTGCACACACGCAGACACACACAAAACCAGCCTGTCTGTTTGACAGCAGGGATTAGCAGGGAGAGGTGCAGCTAATGCCCAGTAACGAGACATCCAGCTTATCGCCCACAGAATCGTCTATGTGTGTCTGTGTGTGTATCAGAGGAACAGAGAGAGAGACAGCACCAAACGGATCCACAGTAAATTAGCTGCATGTTATTCTGGACTTTAATGACTCTCCTACAACTCATCGGTACCACAAGCCTCAACCAGCGGCTTTGTGTTCTTCCCTCTCATTTATTGTGTTTCTCATGCACAAATAGCTGTTGCAAATATAACACAACAATACACATACACCTAATAATAAATAATCAATAACAGACACATTTAAAATATTAAATAAATTACATGTGTAGTCATGAATATGTACCTAGTAATTTATATGTAAATTCATATACTGTACATATTATGAATGCATCCATGTACAAAGAGCACACACTGCACCATGCACATGGATTTACAAGGGTATCATTAGACAGATGTTGCTTTCTGAGCTCATGACAGGAGATGATATAATCTGCAGATATTTGTGGTTCGGCTGCACTTTTCCCAGAGCACTGATCACTTCCTCACAGCTTAACTCATATAATCTTTGTATTTTTTTTCCATCCAGCCTTTTGAAATGCATTTCTCTAATTTGTTTATATACTGAACAGGAGAGTAAAAAATGCATGTCTTGGTAAGTCTGGTAAAGATTAGTGAGCCAGCTGCTCTATCACTCTAGTCTGGATCACTGTAAGACACATTTATTGGCAGTATTATCATATTTGTAGTTTCAATAGATATTTTATGTATCTAGTACATGTTAAATGCATATTCTTAACCTGCTCTCTCTGGGTGAAGCAATTTTACAACAGGCCCTTGTGTCATTTAAAAAAAAAAATTTAAACTTTGTCCTGTTTGTAATGTAATTTTGAAGCTGCTCTTGTTATAGTAGGGGGATGCAGATGGCGGCATGTAGATAAGTAAATATCATGATCTCTCTCTCTCAGAAACTTTCCCCCCCACTCTCTGTCTCTGTCTTTCTATAAATGTCTCGTTCTGCGTCTCCTGCATTGCTATGGTAACAAGCTGTGTGGGGGCTGTGATCCGGCAGTACACATTACACCCTTCTCACTGAGCTCACTAAAGAGAGAGAGAGACATAAACAAATGTGTGGCAGGTTTATTGTATGTGTCTTAACTGCTAAATTTAGGTGTCATTTGAAATCCAGTTGAAGAAATGTCTGCAACTTGTAACATTTGAATGTATTGTGACAAATGTAGTTGTGTCACATATCAATTATGTACATTTGATGATGTGGGATATTTTTCTTTCTCTTTCCACAGCAATGATCTGTGGCAGTCGCCTCAGTTCAGCCAGCCCAATTTCCATTCACTGTATTTAGTCCACAGCCACTCACTCCTAATCACAGTCTTTATCACTTAGTGATATTCAGAATTTAAATATAAATACAGGTTACCATATTAATATTTATAGAGAATCAGGTTATAAATATAACCTCCCTCCATGTTTCTTTTAAAGGCCAAAAGATTTACTTGGTATGAAATAAAGTCTATATAATAAGCTTTTAGTGGACCACTGAACGAGAATCTGTGTTTTATCTGGGCTTAATACAAAGAGAGTATCAAATTTAGCAAAATGGCCCTGGTCTTCTCCTGCACCTCTGAATGACCTCCTCAACAACACTTACACTGTATAGGGGAGCTCAGTTCAACTTTACGCACAATGATACCAGTCAACAAGTTTCTGAGAGAAAAAAAATCTAACTCACAATCCCAAGTTCACCTATTCACCTGTATAGCTCAAAGTACTGAATCATGCTCAAAGTACTGAAAAGACAGCCTGAGACCAAAGCAACAGCATGATATAATAATCAAAAACTATACAAAAATCATCTCCAAATATTTATTTTCTCTTTTAGCATTTGTTTTCCCTTGTGTGAACGGAGTGCTTACTGGGTAGAACACCTTCACTTTCACCATGTTCGAGTCTTTTGTTTCACTAGGGATATGCCATTTTTCAGAGCCAACACAGTTCATATTTCTCGTAATTACCTTTGCCTGCTTCAGAGTCTGAGCTAAATTAAGAGTCAATTCATTTCCTGTCCAGGCATTTCCAGGAGATAGCAGGGCAATACTTTACAGATAGCCTTTCAAATGTCTGACAAATGAATGGCAAAAAGAGGAAAAGAGTTGCTGCTGATTATGGAAATAAAGTAGCGAGATACAGCAAGTTAAGTGTAGAAATGGAAACAACTGGAGAGAATAAGGAGGACCAAAACCAGCTTCAATGATTATTTGTATCCTGATGAGATATTCATTATTATTATTCATGTCAGTTTGATACCAATATAAAGGTAAGAATGCTCAGAACATTAGCAATCTCAAAAAAGTGATCAGAAACACTGAGTGTTACCTGTTTAGAGTCCTGTCTGGATTATAATAACAATAACAACAACTATAAAAGGTCTATTGTGTGTGCACCTGTGTGTGGGGGTGTGTGTGTGTGTGTTGAGCATACTAAGCTACTGGGCTGACGTAACAGTCAGTTTAATCCCACAGCTCACACAAACTAACCACCCAAACAATACAGTTTGTTGTACCAACACACAGACTCATAAACTCACACACAAATTCAAACAGGGACAGATATATATTTACTCTGGAGCAGCCTTTCAGCCTCCCCTTCCTACTGTCACCATCCCTCAGTCTCTTCTGTCTATATGTCTCCCCCTCCTATCCTCTCTAATTCCCACTGCTTTCCCATTGGAGTAGTGTAAGAGGATAATGTCATTCCCTGGGAGAGCAATAAGAAGATGAACATAGCTCTTTTTTTACACAGAAACGTGTTGTATTGGTAAGAAGCTGGTCGCCTCTTTATAACAACTTTGCCTATTTACACTGCACTTTAAAACTCTGCCATAAAGATGCTGGTAACATATCCCAAGCTTTGAACAACTAATGGAGTACTGTTCAATCCATCACCTGAAAACAGAAAGCGTATTGCACAACTGCAAACTTACAAAGACATGGCCGTCCACCAGAAACCAACAGGCTGGGCATTAATCAGAAGAGCAGCCAAGGGGCCCGTGGTAACTCTGGAGGAGCTGCAGAGATATACAGCTCAGGCGGGACAATCTGTCCACAGGACAACTATTAGTGGTGCACTCCACAAATCTGGCTTTTATGGAATAGTGGCATGAAGAAAGCCATTGTTGAAAGAAAGCAATAAGAAGTTCCCTTGCATTTTGCCCTAATCCATGTGGAGGACACAGCAACCATATGGAAGAAGGTGCTTTGGTCAGATGAGACCAAAACTGAACTTTTCGGTCTAGATCGATGGAGGATGGATGTAGCTTCACAATTATAAGATACGTTGTGTTGGTGTATCACATAAAATACATTTAGGTTTGTGGTTGTAACGTGATAAAATGTAAAAAAAATTTAAGGGGTATGAATACTTTTGCAAGGCACTGTAGCTGTGGTGATTTACTAAACCCATTACCTGACAACTGTACTTGAATGCAAGGTCATAAATGCATTCTCGCTTAGTCAAACAAATCCAGTAGCTAGTCTCACAGTAAAACGCCACCAAAATTTCACGCACCTTCTCGCCAACACCTGCCACCCTGGCTGTTTCACACAGATGGTGAGGCAAACTCACCTCACCAATGACACTACCTCTCAAGGTGGCTTAAGGACCCACCAAACCAGTTCCAGGGTTAGTTTGGAGCTAGTGCTTAATTTCACACCAGTTCTTTGCCTTCCCACAGACAACAAACCATCTCTCAGCTAGGACGCTAGTTCCTGGCATCAACTATTTGCTGGATGACAACTAAGAATCAATTGTGTTAAGTGCTGGGTGGCCACTGAAGCTTTGATAAAAATTTGTGTATCATTTATTAGATTAGTTTAACAGCAGCGTGACTGAAAAAAAACAATTATTACTAACCTTTACCACCAATAAAAAGGCATCGTAACTGCTGTACATAACGATTACAACAAGCAGTGCATATATGTTGGACCAGGAGGTTTTGGATGTACGTTTAGCCTCACAAGCTCAGTACCAACACTACAGAGTACAGAGACGTGTGTCTGTTTCCATGTTAATGTTGTTAATGTGTGTGTGTGTGTATGGCCTTCTATAGTTGTATGGACCAATTTTCCCCTGATAAATTCCTTATGAAGATATTTCACCACAGTAAGGGCATTTTGGCTTGAAAATGGCTGTTAAGAGGGTTAAGACTGGGTTTTAGGATTATGGTTACGTTTAGATATTCGGAAGGTAAGGGCTGGGATTAGTGAATGCATTATATCAATGAATGTCCTCACATCTATGGATTTACCAGTGTGTGTGTGTGTGTGTCTCTTAATGCCCACAGGTCTGCCCTACATACAGAAAACCTCCTAATTCCCTGTCAAGAGACTCAGAGTTGGAATACAATCTTCTTTTGTTCTTGAATCTGTGAATATTTTCTTCTTTGCTACAGTAACTGCAGAGCAATCACTAGCAGTCATTAATCAGCCTCATCTCATAGTGGAAACAAAGAGAAAAAAGATGAAGCAGATGTGCAGCAGCACATTTTTAAAAAATTTTGAACGCAGCTACTCATTTGTTATCTGTACAGTAGGATACTCAAAAGTACAGTTTTTAAGGAACTAGAAGGAATTGTGAGATGGGTTACTGCAATCCGCTTTAAAATTACCTTCTTTTTTATAGTATAGTAAATTTTCTTAGTTTTCTGTGTTGTATTGAGTTTTTGAGGCGAATCAACAGGAAAGGCATTATCCAGGATATTGCCGAAAGCCTTTATAACAAAAAGCTCTAACATACATAAATGAGCAGACTTTCCTCTCAAGAAAGGGAACAATAAAAAATGACAGACAAGAAGAGAAAGAAAAGTAAAGCGTCAAAATAACGGGAGCAAGAGGAGAACGAGAAGGAGGCAGAGGCAAAAGAAAGAGGCAGAGGCAAAAGAAAGAGACGGGTAGTGACAGAAGACAAAAAAAGGAAAGGACCTGTGAGTTGAATATTGAATTCTTTGGTATTGGGTAGTTTCAGTTCAACAGCCTTTTGATCGGCTGTCTTAGAGACCTACTCCCAAACTGACATCAGAAAATGAAAGTCAAGGTAGTGTTTCACAGGAGTTTAAAATGCGAAGACATAAACCTTCTGACAGAGTTCTTTGAAGTGCTTGACACTTTTGACACCATAGAAGAAAGAGATCCAAGGCACTTTGGTTCCTTCTTTTGTCACATTCATGGAGAAAAGATTTGCTGTTGTGCAACATTGACAATAACATTGATAAAAAAATGTTTTCTAAATCAAATATCAAATGTAATCAAATTTCGGACACAAATTTGCATATTTACGACCATCACTCACTGCACTGTCTCACATTTGCATAAACTAAGATGCATAAATACAGGACATTGGTAAATAAAGTTTGTGTACATATGACCACACACATTAGCACAAATGTATAAAAAAACATTTTGTTCATCTCATCCATCTCCCTCTCTCACTCCCTCTCACACACTCATTGTTCTTTTCTACATTTTCTCACTTGATTAATTACCAGCAGTCCTTTATTACCAAGTTGTGTAACGAAAGAGCAAACTTTATTTCCAACTGTTTCAATCAAAGGCAAATTATTAGCATTACATTACACAGCTCTGTATGCATTCAAAGACAGGAATAGACCCTGCAGTGTGTGTGAGTTCACGTACAATATCAATATCACTGTGTCCCTATGCGTGTCTGTGCAGATAAAGCCCAAACACAGAACTGTTACGTAAATTACAGTGATTAGCTTTTCTGAAGAAATCCTTTATTACCATGATATATGAACACGACACACACACAAAACCTCTCCTTTCTCAACTGCTAATCTTCCCTCTCTTCAATCGTCTTCTCGCCTCTTTTCCCATTACTCTCATTCCTGCATCTTTCCTTCCCCTCTTAGTCCTGTTTCCCTCTTAGCGCTCACCATGTCTTTGATCTTCTCTCACTAGCATGTAGGTATACCGTCCACTAATATCAGTTTTAAAGGCTGCCTTGAAACACCTTGAGCTGCTCAGACACTTTGCTATAAGATTCTGTTTAACCTCCCTCTTTTACATTTCTTTGTATCTAAAACCACCAGGAAGTTCACCACTGTTGTGGTGTGAAGTAGAAGGTTACAGGGGTCTGACCTCCTTAAAGTGATCAGTTCAAACATCATACTTTTGCACTTGACAAGACTGAAGGAGCTGGATTCAGAGGGACACAGTAACAGAAAGCCAGTGATGATGAGAAGAAGAAATAGAACAAAAGAACAGATGGACAAGGGAAAGAGTGTGAATTAAGTATGGTGAAGGACAATATGAAAAAAATGAGAAGAGAGCATAGTGGAGTCATTATATATCAAAACAGAAATGGTTCTATGCTGAATTTTCCTGAAATGGCCAAAAGCAGTATCAATAAGTCCTTCCTCTAACAGTGCTGTAGTTAATGGCACTCTCAATAGATACAAAAAAAAATGGAACAACATACACATTTACTCACAGTCACACACACATATAAGGAAGCACCCACGCATGTACAGTACATAGCTATTCACATAAACACATGCGCATGCGCCATCACACCAGCTGCTATGCTGGATTCAAATATGGTAGGGAATATTTCCATGGCAACAGCAGGCAGAAGGGATTGTAGACTTGTGCGGGAAGATCTCCAGAGAGAGCCTTCTTTTTGACTTTTGATTCAATTTTCTTTCAATTCATTCAATAAATTCTACTGTACTGTCAGAATATGAGCCTCTCATGAAAACACGTCCTTGGTTACATGGCTGGCATGGCAAAGCAACTGCACTGTTTGAACTGTAAGGCAGCAAAACTAACTAAATCATGTAATTGGAGAATTTGCATTTGTATTTCTAACCAATGTTGTAGTTAGTTTTTTGTTTTAACTTGGGTTTCCTCATTAAAAACTTGCAAAGTACACATAGTGTTCCCAGTTCGAAGGAACTGGACTAGCTTATGGTCTTGATGTTTTTTTTTCATCTGAAAGGCTTTTATCCTCCTAGGCCTGGGATTCAAGCAAGTCTATATTGCCATCAAGTAGTTCTTTTGGAAAAAACATGACCTGGATAATTGAGAATCCACATACAGGTTGGTTTTAGAGTTAAAGAAAATCTAGTGACCTGAGCAAATATGCATTTGTGTGAGTGTGGCACATTTTTGTGTCTTCTACATGACTATAGATATTTATCTTAGTAAAGCTTTTCAGTAATAGGTCTATAGCTTGCTGGCACCATGAAGAATTATAGGACAAAAGCAATCAATATGGTCAGGATCCAGGTCTAGACTGCATGTATAAATGCATGTGCATGTGTAAATGATTTCTTGTGATGTGTGTGGTTAGCCCCAGAAACTATTGGGTTTTTGGAATCATTTCTAAAAGAACATTAAAAATCCAAAACCAAAGGCTTTTTATTTTTAACAAATAGTCAGAAGTGGTAATATTCCTGAGGTGGCTCCTAAGCCTTCACTGCACTCTATAATCTGGGGTTTATGTATCATATTAATGATAATGTAGTATTAAGCTCTGTGAGAGACTGGCAGCCTGTCCAGGGTGTACTGTGCCTCTCGCCCAGCTGGCTTGGCTCTAACTCTATATACGATGAGCAGTAAACTTTTCATTATTTCAAGCTGTATTACATTCATAATACTTTTACTCTTTATCAATTGTTGGTCCATATACCGTGTTTGTAAATAGCTAAATTGCACAATACGTCACTACATTAGAGAGAATCTATTCATACTAACAGCAGAAGTGGGTTTATGCTTTGTTACTGCTTTTGTTTGGAGCAATTATAAGTGTGTTTGTCACAATTAGTTTATCAATATTACAATTACAGTACTGTACTTAACCTGTAGGTTTAATCAGACAGTGATCTGAGCAACACTGAGACAAGCAAACATACACACAATCAAAAACTGAAATAATATGTGTGTTCATATTAAATTACTGTATGCCACGCAGCACATAGCCCACCTCAAATGACAAAAATGCACTTTCTGTTGCATTACATTATTCTATTAATGACAATAGTTATCTGCCCTTAGTAACTGAATAATCTGCTTCATCATCTACTTTGTGATCTTGATGTAATCAAATTATCTTGGTGTTAAACAAGTGTCTGCTCAGCTGGGCTAATCAGAAGTTCTCTCCATGGACCCTCAGCGAGCAGACCACCCACCCGTGACCATCTCCAATTTACATCTACAGGCCATTTATGATACTGATGCTAACAAAGGCTGATATTCTGCTAACCAAACTAATCAAAACAGACAGGCCAAAGACTGAGGACTACAAGATGTAGTGCAAAAATATAAATCCAAACAAGCTAACAAGTATTTAGCTTATATTCAGCCTCAGACATTTGTTTTCTTCACATGAGTGGAAAGACAAAGGTTTGACAGCTTTAGCAAATTTAATGAAGATTTTGAAATTTTCTATTTGGTATCAAAGTGGTGTTGCATAACTGTTGCAACAACGACCGCTGAAGCAAGTTGATTCAATTTGGCAACAAGTAGTGTCAGCTAACACTTTTACACTGTCAATGAATAACACTTTATTTGGTTCAGATTGGTAAAATGAACATGATTTCAGGTTTGAGAACTGCACTAGTTGTGCCAAGTTTCAGTTGTGTTTCATAACTGGTCTTTTAAATGTTTTACATATTTGGTCCCAAGAATTTTTTTTCCATCCCATTTGAGAATTTCAGATTCCCCATGCAATCCTGTCATTAGACAGGACATTAGACATCCATGTGTTATGCTGCTTCTTTTTTAACTTCTGCTCTTTTACAACAAAGAAGTCCAAAAGAACATGGGTGCTTTCCATGCCTCTGATCTCATGCTCTGTGTATCCAACTGGTTTCCCATTTGACAAAACTACAACCTGCCTTTACTGGACTCCAGATAATGGCTTTTTTTCCTTTCTTTCTGTTTCTCTCTGATTGATTGTCCTTCCCTGCTCCATGCTCATCTCTAATGATGAAGCACACTCAATAGGATGTACAGCATGTTTAGCATGGTTTAAGACTTTACCTCACTCTCAGCAGGGCAGTGATGATGATGATGATGATGATGTAACTGAAGATGATGTTGACTAAGATGAGTAGGATGATAATGAGCATCATGGTGGTGACGGCAACAAAAATGATGCTGGCTACGATTTAGTTACACAGCACAGATCACTGCAGAAAGAGTAGAATAGAATTAAATAGAATTATATTTGTCCCATTGTAATGGTAATCACATGGTAATGTTTCCAATCTATTCAAAAACAAATTTGTCTTCTGCACATTGGCAGGCATAGGTGCTAAAATCATTATTCATCTTATGTTAATTACATATTGGCATGGCAAACAAAACTCAAAAGACCACTTTCAATTTTTATATACACACATATACACAGGAACAGATGTACAGTTGATAAAACCACACTTGAAAGGTTATTTGTGTAAGTGAATTGTAGGAGGAATTTATCTAAGTGAGAACAGAGCCTAATGTGAAAACCACCTCCAAATATTAAAACAGCATTTGTGTCTGTGTGAACAACAATAACTCCTGCTGTAAAGAACAGATTTATATTCTATTTTAATATTTAGCGTTTTATACAGCCATTGTTGGTGATTATGGTGACACAAGTGCTGTTGTTGTCTCTCATTAACTCAAACTGTGTATCTGCTGTGTCTCACCTCCTGGATTGTGTATTGCTATTTCTTCTTTGAGCTGTTATGTGTTTTTATGCTATTAGATTTATTCTGTTGTTTTTGTTAGTCTAGTTGATTTTAACAATTTATGTCATATTTACTCTGCTGCTCTGACATGTGAATGTTGCCTTCTGGGGATCAATAAAGTGTTATCTAATCTAATCAAATCTAATCTAAGCCACTTCCACTGAATAAATGACTTCTTTGACTACTATTGAAATAAGTGAATGCTGAATCCTCACATAAAATATATGAAAAAATATGTCTGTCAAACTCAGCCATCTAATTGCAGTGACTAGTCTATTATGCCTAGTCATTTTCCCTAACTGCATTAACTCACAAAATTAGGAAATAATGGTGGTAAGTGTCTTTATATAGGAATGGGATATAGGAGGATGTGTGCTGAAAAACTAAAATGTGAGAATGCATGCAAAAATGCTGGTCCCAGGTTGAAGCTACTTTGATAATTACCAGGTGCATAGAACTTTTGTACAAAAAACTGGGCTGCAATTATTTTGAAGTAGATATTTACCAGCTAAACTATAATTTTAACATTAATGGTTCTGTGTTTATAATCATCGGTGGCACTGCTAAAAGTGTTATTTTAGCGAGGAACGCAGAGCTGCAGCTTTGCCTCGCTAGCTGTCCTTCAAAACATTCAGTAAAATCTCTAGTGGATCATACAGTCTGTATAGCTGCCTGGCTATTTAAAATGGAACACACTAGATACAAAACAGACTGTTCCAACAGATTGTATTAATCCAAATGTATGTGGACCCTGAAGTCTATGTAAGACCAACAAGCACAGACTAAAAAGAGGAAATCAAGGATCCAGTGATACACCTCAATCCAGTACCATTATAATTTCATTAGGTAACTTGCAGGACACACAGACAGAAGCAACATTTTTTCTTTCTTTGGAGAAAGAATTAAAAGACAATGAATGCTGTAGTTCCACCGACCTGCCAATGAGTAGAAACTCTCCTACCAATCCCTGGCGTCTCATGGCCATGAGGATGTTGCGGACAGTCATGCCTTCACAGAAACACGCCACGACCCTTGCTTTGGGCAGGTGGGCCCTCAATCTCTCCAGCAGCCGGTCGAAGCTCTGCTCTCCAGCATTGCTCCATATTTTGCCTAGAGAAAACATGTCAAAAATAAAAAAAAGTTATGTGACAATCTCTGCCACCTTATGTTTTGTAAAGTACTGTATTGTATTGTGTTTTTTGGTATCACAATACCCTTTTTTTGTACTCACAGAGTGTAATAAACAGCTCCACAAAATAATTAAACAACAGACCAATATTTTGCTGTGTCTTCTCTTGTGTAGTGGATGACTATAACCTGAAACAGCTATAATGCAATGTGGGTTCTTAAATTCATTCTACTTCATATTTATTTAACTATTGTCACTCTGTGTCAGAAAAAATGTAAAATGAGGTAATTAGTAAGTAGGGATGTGCTGGTTCTGGTTTTAAGGTGCAGTGAGGTTTGAAAAAGTTATGGTTTTAAAATCATAAAAATATTTCCTCATATCATTCCTGCAGTATTTTTATGACTTGTCAAAGACAGAAAGTGCTGTCTCCCTCAGGTTCTGTGTAGAGTAACACAGGGTGGCATGCAACACCGTGCAGTTCAACTGGCATTCACCAGGGAAGATCCGGAATTGGTGAATTGGAGCCCATTCTCTTCAATGATGAGAGCAAATTCACTAAGACCACGTGTGACAGGTGTGACACAGTCCAGAGACACCATGGTGAGCATTATGCTTTGTGTAACATCATCGAGTCTGTCCGGTGGTAGACCAGTGATCGTCTGGAAGGCATATCTTTGGCGAGCTGCACAGAACCTTCACGGCATAGCCAACAGTAAACTGACTTCTTTGGGTTACCGCAATGAAATCCTCAAAACAATTGTCAGAACTTAGTGGTGCAGTGGGTCCCGAGTTCCTCCTGGTGAAGATTAATGGCCGACCTCATGTGGCCAGAGTGTCTAGGCAGTTCCTAGATGATGAAGGCATGGATGCCACTGACAGGCCCTCACACTCCCCTGATTTAAATCCAAACAAGCATCTATGGGACATTATGTATTGGTGCATGACAAAAAGTACCACCACAGACTGTCCAGCATGCCCTGATCTAGCTCTGGGAGGAGGTCCCCAGGACACCATCTGCTGACTCATCAGGAGCATGCCCAGACATTGTTGGGAGTGCATGCAGACACGCAGGGGCCATACACATTTCTGAGTCATTTCATGAGTTCCAGTGAGGAAATTCACACAACTTGGATGATTACATTCTTCTCCAGTGTTTACAAGTCATATTGTATAGTTTTCTGTTGTTGTCTTGACCTGAGTGTCTTACCAGAGTGGGCAATACAGATGCCCTCCTTGGCTGCCATGTCCTTGAATGCTCCCATCCCACTTTCACCATAGTTGCCTAGAAAACCACAGAAAGAGTAACAGTGATAAGTATCTAATTAATTCAGCTTTATAATCAAACATTGTGATTAATATATTTAGTACAAACATGGTAATAACCTCTGATGGTTCTCTTATTGATCACTAAACAGAGAGAAAAAAAACAGGAGAACTGCCACTAGGAGTTATCCAATTCTCCCCACTACATAATAGGTTTTGATGGGAAATCTGAAAATTAAAGGCCTCATTACTTGTGATTTTCACAACTATGTCCACCAAAGTAAAATGCCAGCTACTGTGCTACAAATAAAAGCTCAAATTTATGTCAGAGAAAGCATTTCCCCACTGTGGCACCCATTTCTTTGCCAGAGAAAGTGGGTGACCTGGAATTTATGCTAATGAAGGGTTGTACACGCTGGCAAAGAATATGATAGGATTCCCCTCCTTAATTTCTCTCCCTTTCTCTTTTTGTCTCCCTCCTCTGTCTGATTAAAGAGAAGATGAAAAATGTCTTCTCACCCTTTTTACCAGTATTTTTCTCTTTAGTCACTCAATTAGATTGTTATCGTTAATGTTTCCTCCTTTTTAGTATTACTGTGTTATCAATAATAGAATGCAAAGTAATTGGGTGTCATTAATCTGTGTTCTTCCTAAACTGATAAAGAAGAAGAATAAACGTGTGAAAAAATATATAGATAAGGGAAAGGTACAAAATAGGTGGCAAAAAAGATTAATTGCAGTATGAGTAGAAAGTGAGCAAGGGAAAGCAGAAGAGGTCCCATAAGTCTTGACCACTGCTGCATCTGTGTGTGTGTGTGTGTGTATGTGTGTAGTCAGGCCAA
This sequence comes from Helostoma temminkii, assembly GCA_900302695.1. NCBI lineage: Eukaryota > Metazoa > Chordata > Actinopteri > Anabantiformes > Helostomatidae > Helostoma > Helostoma temminkii. The sequence continues at coordinate 87,345 of OMLM01008580.1, forward strand.
TGATGAGTGTGGTGGAGCGAAGTGTAAAGTCCTGTAATTAGTGTCTCAGTGAGAGGAGTGGGAGCCAGATGGTACAGACCGTCTTTCCACAGAGCAGACACACACACACACACACACACACACACACACACACACACACACACACACACACACACACACACACACACAATCATACTGTTACCATAATCAGAATCGATAAAGCTTGTAACCTACTTCACTCTAGTCTCAACAGGGATTTATGTGTGAGACATCTCTCTCTCTCTTCCTCAGTAAGCCTGACATGTGTCTCTTTATCACCCCCTTTCTGTACTCTCTCCATGCTGCTGAACATTACCAGTACACTTTCACAGCACAAATACACTCATGCTCTCATTCCTCCCAAACAAAAAAACACCCACACACAAACACATTCATCAGTTTTAGATGATGACTACAACCAAACACAAGACAATTTCCAGCAAACATTAACATCTTGGTATATCTATTTAAAAGGGGAACACAACTCATTGCTTAATTATTACACAGGCTGATCAGTTACATAAATGCAAAGCAGAGTGAAAATGAAACAAAAGACTACACTCATTGTTGCACTGTATTCAAAGCTGAATCACAGGAAATTCCCTTCAATTCCAGCTCTCCAAGTACAATTCTGCACTTCAATTCACCTTACAGGCCTATTCTCTACTGCTTCAATCATTCCTTTCATTCACTCATTTCACCCTCTGGAGATATACAGTACATCTACCTCATGGAGTAACTTCCTTTGTTTCATCACATCCTACTGACAAAACCAACAGCGACATCCAACGTAGAGATCACATGTTCATAACTTCACTGTATTTTTCTAGTATGCCTTTACCCATTTTTGCTTCCGCAACTTTTATTTCATTTAGCGAATCTCTACAAAGCTGCCTTTAATCCCTGTATTTACATTTTTAATTTTAAGGCTACCCCGCCTCTCGCCCGTAAGCTGGCTCGGATAGGCTCCAGCACTCCCGTGACCCCTGCGGGGACTAAACGGTATAGAAGATGAATGAATGAATGAATGAATTTTAAGGCTAAAAAAAATAAACAAAATTTCCTCACATTTATGCCCCTTGCCCTCTTCTTTTATGATCTCTCATCTTTCTCTTGCTTTTCATCTGATAATTTACAATGTACAACATGCAATCAGTTGATAAAATGAATACTCCTCTGCTTGCCCTTGTATTCCACAGGCACAGGTGGTTCAGTCCTTATTAATTGCCATAGCCATTCTAGTTTTTCTCTTACAACATCCATTACACGAAACTGCAAGCTTTTGATGTTTTGATTAAAATATTTACAGAAAAACTGTAACTTTTTGAGATATAATCCCATCTGGGTGACTAGGAACAGGAAATTGTTCAACCATGACTTCTTGTTTCACAGGGGTATAAATATGAAGTCATGCCATGTTTTTTTTCCACACTCATCAACCATTACAGGAGAAGACTCAGGGTTGTTATATTGACAAAGGGAGGCAGCACACAGTATTGACTAAAAGGGTGCCAATAATTGTGGCACACATATATTAAACAATTATATATTTTGGGGTAAAACAGTTGCAATTTGAGCAAAGGATTAAAAGGTTAAATAACAGCCATCTTTGCTCATATTTACCATATATTAGTGGAGGGCACTGTAAGTATGCATTATCACCAGGGGTAATAATACTTCCAATACTACTATTACTACTACAATAACTCTTTTTGTTTTCCTCTGAAATTATAGCTAAAAAAAACAATCACAAATATATTTAAAACATACTGACAGTGTGTCAGCCAACTACATAGGTTGGAATCAATTATTTAACCTGTCCTGGGGCAAATAGGGGGGGCAGTTCAGACAACTGTAAGCATGTTTCAGGTGACTTTACTGGAAACTACTCAATGCAATAATCATTGCATTCACATTTGCAGGACTTAGGTTGTATAATATGTTGGTCTGACACGTCATTCTACAACTTTATCACTGTGTGTCCAAATAGTTCTCCCAAATTTTCAAGTAGTTACTATTTCATACAACTCCCCTTTTGCCATTAGTGTTTCAGATTATTGAACTAGAGTTATATTGGTTGTTACATTATAAGGTAAATTAACCAGTGCTTGCCAAGCTAACTTGTTTTTGTTGAGAATAATTTCATTATTAAAGTCCTGACAGCAGCAACCTGACCAACACGCAGAGAGAAGGCAGTTGCCTCTCAGGTAAATACTGATTTCACACTGAAAGATCATGTTACAGTTCAATGCTGAGACACAAAATAAATCCAGAAATTTTTCCCAGGAGCATATAAAACTAAGGTGTAGTTGTTCAAATCACCTAATGAGTGCCGTTAGAAGAACTACTAACCTAAAGTAGCTTAAGGGATCAATAACCATAAGGACCTTTACATTATCAGTGTTCTTTGTTTCATGATGATTTAAATTTTAAGCCAATTCAAGAGTTGTATGCTATACACACAGATAATAAAGAATAATAATAATTCATACTTTATTGATCCCCTTGGGGAAATAGTTGTTTGGACAGCTGCATGTATAGAACTGCGCTACTACAGGGTTTCGGTTTCTTGTCCAAGGACACCTCAGCATATAGCCAAGACTGGGAAGCGAACCCACCAACTCCCGGGTGGAGAGTAGACTGCCCTACCAATTGAGCTACATGCTGCATACACAGACAAAACCATGAACTGTAGCAGATAAAGTACTCAAGTCACTTAATTAAAAGTATCAAAAGCAGTAGAAATATGATAATGTAAGTAAAAGTCCTACATTAAAAATGTTACTTGAGTATAAAAGTATCAGCTCAAAGTAAAAGTGCTGTGTGTATAATATGAGTGTAATATTATTTGATTACAGTTACTGATGCATTAATGTTGGAGCCGGTACTTAATTTTAAGTTTTGATTAACATATATTTTATAATTTTATAATAATATAATTTTAATTACTTTGGCTGAAGTATTATGACTATACTGTATTCTGTATTACCAATCAGATTCTGAAAGGTAACTAGTAATAGTTGTCAGATAAATATAGTGGAGTAAAAGTGCTATGTTTTACTGGAATGTAGTGAAAATTCAGTACTCAAGGTACTTAGTTTCCACCACTGAATAAGGCCATGAATAAACACCAGTGCACACACTGTGTGTATGCATGTGTCCATATACAGGTGCAGTAAAAGGAATACCTGATATAATAAGCAATTACTCTACACATAAAGTACACACATAAAATATACGTGTTTAACCAATTTTACCATAGCTGACAGCTTCCTCCTCTTGCTGACCTGACTAGCTTCTTTGCCAATAAAAAAATCTCTAATTAATGTTTCCTCATAGACACATTGGTTGACAGATAGGCTAAAGCATGGCCAGCAGGATAGATGGTATTTATCTTTACTGTATTCCCTGATGCAGTAAATTTGTGCTGTTTGTGCTGTGAATACAGTTCTGAAACCTAAGTCTGAGTCAATTTGAGTAGATGTAATCCTGTGACCCAGGCTTATTAAAACACTGAAGATCTCCTGGTATATCTGGACCCACCAGAAACTGGCCAATGACCTACTTTGAATCTTCACCCTTAGGCAACACTGCCAGAGACAACGGTAAAAATGTGAGCAGATTCTGTCCTTCTCCTCTTCCCTATTCATTATACCTTTCTCTACCTTCTCTGCAATCCCAAATCCACACCACTTTCACCTTCTTCAATCCTGCAAAGGCCACCGCAGTTAAATAGGCAGGGGGCATGTCATGCTACAGAGAGAAAGTGAGAGAGAAAATGAGAAAGTAGAGAAGGAAGGCGAGAAAACAGAGAGGATGGAAGGGGAGAAAGAATCAGCTGTGAGAGGATCAAAACAGCCAATAAAGACAGATAGGGAAAAGAAATGATTGAAAGTCAAAAATGACAAGACAGGAGAAAAGGTAAGCAGGAAAAGGTGGAGAGAAGGCTGACCTCTTGATTACTGTTTGTTGGAGCGTGCTTCGGTGACATCAAATTTCATGTCAATAAAAACCACTGAGTTGAACTGAATTGAAGACGAGCAACACAGACAGAGGGAGGCAGACAAAGTGAAACACAGTGGAGGATGATAATGCTGATTCTCTTGAGATATATACTGAAAAAGAGCAGCTACTATGTGTATGAATTAGTAGTTGCTCTATAATTAGATTGACAGCAGACTGTACTAAACGAACAACACCAGCAGATAAGGTTCTGCTACATACTGATCTCGCCACCCGCTACCCGTCTGTCCATCCATCTATCTATCTATCTATCTATATATACTGTAGTATCTATCTGGTTTGTCTTGGAAACAAAACTTTGATGCACCACTGATAGAACTGTGCTAATACTGTAAATGACAGCTCTACAAAGCTACACAACATTTTTAGCATGGCAGACATGATTGGGAAGAGATACTGTCTAGCCCAGAGCAATTTTTATGCATTGCACAGCTAATGTAAAAACAATGTTTATGTACAACATACAATAAATAATACTTATTAGTGTTTCTCCATTCAATGACATTTAATTACTTCAATATAATTATGGTGCTATTATTACATGTATTTTTACACACACCTTGTATTACAGTATGTGTTCTGTGGTTTGTTAGCACAATTATTGCGTTATCAGCCCCCCTCTTCTGTCTTCAACGTTTCCTCCCTGTCATCCCATCTCTCATCCTCTCCCTTCATTCCTCCAGTGCATTCCTTATCCCTGCCTCTCCTCCTTATCATTCTCTAGTTGTCTCTGTCTCTTTCTAATTTTTTTCCCCATCTTTTCACTACCACCCTCAGTCTTGCTCTCACCATCTGAGAGTGACTGTGTTAGAGCAGGCAGTGGCCAACCTTGAAGACCAGTTCCAAGGTCAACACCACCAAGACCAGCATTTCCCTGACAAACACGCACATTTGCACACAAGACTGCAAGCACACTGTCAAATGCAAATGGCTATACACATGTATGAACACTATCTTGTCGCCAAGATTAATAGCAGCACACCAGCAAGCTCGCTCATACACACACGCACACTAATATGAAGATTGGTCTCATGAGAAGGCAAAAATAAATGTCACACACAAGACAAATGTTATTTCTGACACCATATTGCTACAAATATGGAGGATGATTTATCTTTAACCCATCATTTAGATAAACAAACACAGACAAAATAGCAGATTTGTCTTATCATCTGTGAAGATATTCATCTGAAATTTAAAATGGGAGAATGGACATAAAGATAATAACACAATTTAAGTAGTAGGTAGTTACTACCATGAACAATTAATTATATGCATGTTTTGTCTGTTATTGTGTGCCGGGAATGTACTAGAGGAGAATTGTATAAGAAGGAAAGAAAAATAGAACTGAAATAGAAAACTAATTTAAGTCTTTTACTACTTTATTATTACTATATATTTTCAATTTACTTACATGAAATCTGTTAATTTTTGTACACTATTTTTTAAAATGGAGTTTGACATCAGCTGCTGCATCTTATGACATTTCTGCTTTGTTATAATCCCGACACACTCCAGTTCCTTCAGTGTGTATACATGTATAAAGCACAAACAAACGTTACTATTCATAACCTCGAGCCAAGTGTTGCTGTAATGCCCTAAAGCAATGGCAGAGGTCAGAAACTAGACTCCTTGGCGTGAGTGCGTTTATCACTGTGTGTAATCACACAGTTTTCTCTCAACATGCGCAGACACAGTTACTGTTCAGTGTTATCCAGGTCCTGTTGCTGTCACACTATCTGCAATATCTGAGTGAGTGAGTGAGTGAGTCCTCTTCTCGAGTCATTACTTGCTGACACTCCCTACGTTTTTTGGATACTATCATTTCATAAACATACTGGCATCAAGCTACTACCTACTAGCAGCTTCAGGAATTCCATTTTGTATCACATTTCCCCTTCATAAGTTGAAAACTCATCTCTTTTCTAAAACTAAACATCCTGTCCCTTTCTGCTGCAGTGCTGCTATTATACAACCAGTCTTGTTACATTCTTCTCTCCCTTATCTTTTTATTATTTTTTGCCCAGAAGTTTTCAGCTTTTTAACCTTGGCTCCAATTTTTCAAAAAACAATTTGCACCCTTGGACTGCTGATGCGTTTATTATAAGTAATTGTGGATACGATATTCAGGTAAATGAATATAATGAGGAGTCAGTCAGAGGATGAAAGAAGCTGTCAGCCAGAGACTGTGTGGGTGGTTGTACCTTCAGTGTGTATAGCCGACACGTAGCTCCAGTTGTACCTCTTGACAATGTCCACCATAGCTCTTGCCTGCTGGGCATCTGAAGGCACCACCC
>OMLM01008581.1:0-31622 GCA_900302695.1 Helostoma temminkii
GAAGTCTTAAATACGCTGAAACTTATTAGTTAAATGTCCAGAGGAAAAATATTTTTCTCATTCAAAATATCCATTCTCCCTTTTTCCAAGCCGATCTGGCAGTTCAACATTAAGATATGTGACTCCAGCTTCATTAAGTATGGTTGGGTTCAGGCACTTGCAGCACTAGGTTCACCTCATACATAACATCTGCACTTAAATTTAAATACAAACACAGTCTGTCACTAACCCTAACCAAGGAACACTTCATTCCTAAACCCAACACAGTGCACGACTGTGGTCTCGATCTTGATCGAGTCTCTTGCTTCTCAGCGTCTCAGTCCAGCACAATATAAGTCCACCATCCACCCAACCCCATCCTTGCAACTCGCTGCCTGTTAATAATGTGACAAAGTTTGCCTAACAACATAATAATAAACAATAACAATAAATATGTTTTCCACAATTTTTAGGAGACAGGGTTGTTAGGCCCCAAGCCAAAACAATTCCACGCACTTTGTAGTATGACTTTAGGATAACATTTATTTTTTTTGTTTAAAGGGTCTGTATTATCCCCTTCTGTTTGTTAAGAAACAGGTCCCTGAGGTCCCCAGAATGTATCTGTAAATTTTCATACTAATAAAAATGTGCAGATCTTTGTTTTTGCCCTGGCTGAAATACTATGCTCAGAGGCTGTCTCAGGAACAACTTGTTACAGCTAGAGCTCCCCCTCCCCCCGGTTTGGTGATGTGTGCTTCACATGTAGGCACTTGAGAGCACGGAAGGGTCATAGGGACTGGGTACACTGCGAACTGCCAAGAAGCAGCTGCATGTAGCATTGCTACACTCAACAGCTTTTTCTCGTCACAGACACAGACACTGCAGCAGAATCTAAGAAAACCTAAGAAACACATGAAAATAGCTCTAAAAGCTTCACATCCTGTCTCTTGGACATCTTGAATGTTTTGCTCAGAAACTAGCCGACAATTTCTCCTGCTTCTTAGAATAAGAAAAGCTAAAAAGCCACAGTTCGAAGTGTGTGCACACACAGACGGACAGTTAAATGCTTTTGTGAGCTAGCCCAGTGAAAACAAGTAAAACCACGTTCTGTTCCTGGACAGTGATTGGCCAGAGCCGGAGGAGAGACTTTATGTGTTACACTCGCTGACACTAGATATAACAACATTACAGGCAGGAACAATGCAAAAGAAGGAGCGAATGCACTGTCTTTATATACAAAAAATTAACTATTACTTATAATTCATCACAAAAAGTGATGAAAAAGTGAAAGTGCACTTCTAGTTGCTGTATACCAACAAAACTGAACACAGCACTGTGCATACTTGAAAACATGTTAGATAAGCATGTTAGATGCTCTACTTTGAAAATACAGGCATCAAAAAACAATCTCAATGCAACAAAGGACGAGGGATAGTTATGTCAGATATTTGACATCTTGTATCACAAGATAAATGAAGGGATGAATGCCAAAATGCCAGAAATGGATGCATATTAATTTTGAGATATCATGGCAGGAGGCTAATATGTTGTGGCACACAGGTGACAGATGTGTGCTCCATATGGCTCTAGGTTATAAAGGTCACATGTCACCCTAGAGGTATGTGGATAATCATTCACTAGGAGTTCCCTGTGGTGGCCAGCAGACCTGTATCCTAACATTCCCATGACACTGACAGATATCCAACCACACTTCAGGAGGTACTATTTGTCTTTTACTTTTGTCTTTTGCAAACCAGATATACATAGTCAAGAATGCATGTCATTACCATTAGTTTTATATATGTTAAATAATACTAAATGTGCAAACTCTTTATACATTTTAAATCAGTCACATACATTGGCTGAAAAGTACAAGCAAAAGTACAAGTACAATTGACTTTTGGTGTGACGCACATAACTGACTGCTCGATTTGCCTCAGTAGCTGCTGACTTGAGAACAATAATACCTGAATTTCTTCAAAGATTACTTCAAAGATTTTATTCAGGCTAAGGGAGATGGATGTGTGATGCTAATGAGGGAAAACAGAAATGGTCTTTGAAAGTAATGCCAGTTTTATTCATCATAATCCTGTGACTGTTATAGAGCTGGCTCTCAGAAAATAAAATCCTTAGTTTTGTGATTGGGCGTCTACACATACTCAGTCAATTTCATCTTTTTATTGAAGGTAGTCACAGTGACTGCCTCTTTCACCCAGCTAGTTAGGACATGATCCTTAGGAAGCTCACAGCTTTTCGATCTGAGTATTAGCTAAACACAGGAGCTGTCACGCACTAGACAGAGATTGATAGTTTCTTATGCCACTTTGTGTTTCTTTCGCAGGATGAAAGGGTGTCATGGACAGAACGCACGCTAGATTTTCCAGTTAGCTAACTTTAAAAGATACAATTTTCAAGTTGAATGTATGGATAATCTCTGGGTTTTTTTTTCATGAGTTTCTTAAACATTAAACTAAATAGCAGAACTAATTTAAACTGTTTCTAAAATTCTCAGATGTTAAAACATTGGCATGAAAAATTACGAGAAAAAAGGGTGAAGATTAATCTTAAAATAATAGATCGTATCAATTCCATGTCTCTTTATGCAGTTGTGGTGTTGATACAAAAAAATCTACTCAGTAAGAACTTTTTTATGCGTGTTTATGCAAAAATGCTGGTTTCACAGGTAGAGTGAAAAATATAAAGAGGGTTATGTAAAAGTTTATGATTTCAAGTTTTTTTGTGTTTCAAGAGCCGAGCGACTGAACACAGCAGGCACAGGAGACTCTGAGCATCAATGAATTATTTTCTTTTCTACATGCCTGGACTTGTCCTGTTGCTTCACTTTTAGTCGTGCACACAAATGGGCCGAGTCATATGGTTTATGCATCCTGTTTTTTTTTTGTTGTTTTTTGTTTTTTTTTTCTTTCGACACTGTTTGAAATGAGGGTCACAGACCACATGTGAGGCACAACACAGGTCCCAGTCAGCAGTCCTCTAAATGTCCCATTCATGCCGAGGCACTGCTGAGCCAGTTCCTAAAAAAATTACTTGCCTGATGTGGTCACTGGGAAAAAAAACATGATGGACTGGGTCAGTTTTCAGTCTTCTAGTGAAGGTGTACAGATTTATCGTAGGAAGCCAACTTTAGCTGATGACACGGGGCGTCTTTTTTTCTGCAGACGTTCCAGTAATTCATCTTGTGGAAAATCTCAACACTACATTGCTCATAATTATGCAAGAAAACCAGTGAACACCCAACATCACTGAATTCAGTGCTGATAGCATCAGCACAACATTAATCTAAAGCAAACGTTTGTCTTTACTTAAACTGCACAAACTTAAACTACACAAACTAGGAAATAAAGGCAGGCTTTTTATTTAATGAGACACGCCAAAGTAGTGCTCTGAATAAGTTATTCTATCTCTGCTCCCTCTCCCTGGAACAAAGTAGACAACTATTTCAAATTAAGTCTTGAGTGAAGCTAAAATAAACTCTCCCATCTCATAACCCTGTAAACACAGACCAGCCAGTCTCCTTTTAAGGAAGAAACGACAATGTTTGAACATACCACCATTTCTGAAATATAATGGTGGGCAACATGCACTTTGAAGAGAAACCAAAGACAACATCTGATGCCAAATGTTTGTCTGGCTTCTAATCTCTTAAACTAAGTCAGATTCTTTCTTACATTTTTAAATTCAGTACTACCACTATTTTTTTCTTTGCTTACATTTTCCCTGTTCAGTTTATGTTCTGTGGTAGCATTTCATCCACAAATGCCCAGTCTGGTCCTAAGGGGTGCGGTTGACTTTGATCACCATCTGTGTTCCACTAAGCAGTTGATGAGGGAGATATGCTTACAGAAATTACAGGAGCTGGCACATATCATCAGCTGTGATAATCTGAAGGCTGTGAGGGATGTGTGTGGTGGCCCTCACACTTGTAAATGTGATTCATTCGTAAAAGTCTGACTAATATATAAATTTGAGTGGGGCTGTTTTGCTGTTCCATGATATACTTGTTACATGTTTGGAAGTCTCATTAATTAGACAATTAATCACCATAGCAACCATCCATTGTCACTGTGACAGGCAGATAGGTGCTTGAAAGACTGATCATAGTAAGGTGAAGAAGAATGTCAGATCAGAGCATCCCTACCTCAAGGAGCCTAAACACAAAAACAACTAAACAGCTGTAAATTGTGACTGGTTACCAGAGTTTACAGTACAAGCTGAAAATAGTCTGGTAAACTGTTTAATGGGTAAGCAAAGCTATTTAACTCTAATTTATTTGCAACTCCCTGGAGACAATCAAACTGCTAACAGGGCCTGGCTTTCGATTTCATGTTTAGATTCTCTTATTTACACTGTGCAGTGTATTTGTCATTGGTGTAAATAGAAATAAATGGTCCCACCGAGTTAAGGATGATCATCTCATGGCTCCATATAAACCACAAGTGTGTGCAAAGTGGTTATTGCAGTGTATACTCCACACTGAGGTAAAATAAGACTGTGTTGAAATGGGACAGACTTTGTTGATCTGTTAAGATATGTTTGCAGACTTTGGAAAGATATAGTCCCTGAACTGGGACACTTCTATTATTTAAGTGTTCACTTATCAAATACAACTGAGACTGCTAAGAGTGTTTCTATTGTTCTATGTAATGTCTGCAAACACTCCCTGATATTGGATGTAAAAAAACACTTTGTGTCCTCAGGCTAAATTTCTCCATATATCTCTAGACATTTTACTTTGAACACTGAGGCTGCATAATTAGCTATCTTGATTAGTGCAATCTCAAGATCAAAAGATAATTTTAACAGAAGTACGTGACAATGCTACAGTACTGTGTACTTGTATAATGTATATGTGGAACTCTTCTTCTCTTTCCTCTTCTTTCCACTTCAAGCTTCCCTGAAAAAAACCATAGTTTCTATAAAAACACATATAAATACATATAAATGAAACGGAAAACACACCACAGTTTACTGCAACGCATGTTCCAGTTACCCAAACAATTGCATCATGTTTGTGTCAGCAATGTAGTGCAGCTGTGGGAGTTATCCAACAGGTATGATCCTTTCAGTAAACTGGCAGGTAACATCCCATAGTGCACAGGAAACATTTGTCAGAACCTGTTGTGATCAGGACTGCATGCATGTTACATGTTGTAGTAGAAAGAGCTTTGATTTAAAAATGACACCTTGGTAGGTAGTGCATTGTAAGTTTTTTTTTAAAACTGCTGGAGATTTTCTAATATAAAAGTCTTTGAAGTCTGACTCAGATAAGATCAAATATTTTAATATAAAAAAATTATTAAATATAGAACATAAAAAAAAACTCACTCATTCCCTGCCTGAAAAGGAATCAAAGCCTCTCTCTCCCTCAGATATTGGGTTAAAATAGAATAAGAAGGATCACTGATGTACCACTGCTGACAAAAAAAAAAAAAAAAAAAATACAGATCTCCAACAATTAACCTTTTTTTTTTTCAAGCAAACAAACAAAAAAGAAGTTTCTCAACAAGTCTGGAAATCTTCAGGTTAATGAAGGCCACATAAACAAACTGTTAGTGTATTCAATAAAAATGTTTTGTTTCTGTAGCAACACATTTTCTCAGTGCTAAGCTATTCAACAATCATATTAAACAAGGGCTGGCTGACGGCATGGCAAATAAAAGGCTTCTTTAGCAATGTAGCACTCTGTATTTACTTTTTCCAGTGCTATAGCTGCAAAATACATGTAAACGGTGCTATGTCTATATTGACTCTTTAGAAAAGCACTTCATTTTACATTTAACTTTTTGCTCACTTTGCACACTGTACATGTGCAACTTTACATGTAATATATGAGGCGTAGCAGCTGTTTGTATCCGACAGCACAGAGTACCAAGCAACTGCTTCTTAAATGAGGCTGTTTTTATTGGCTCCTTAGTGCTTGGCTCATGGAGAGTTTAGTTTGAGCAGGCATAGCCCGCAGTGTCTTAAATAGCTTGTGAGGTCCTGACTTTGCTTTCAACTTCACTATTGAGTGGGGCGGTTTGTAATTATTTTAACCATGGAACAATTATTTACATTCCATGTAATTGATAAAAGCTTCACCTCCACATGTGTTTGGGGTTTTTACAACACTTAATGAAGCATGAGGCACTGTTAGCTCATGCACATGAATCTTGGTATTAAATCTGCTGAATACTGCTGGGGCAAATGTGATGGGACGTTCCATCCAGAAAGACCATAGCTCAGCTACCTCACATAATGCATCTGCAGGAGAAATATTCATTCACTCTGTGGGGACACTACCGGCGCTCACAGACTTAAGCTTCTGCAGCCTCCACTGCAATTCATTTACTTATGCTGATGGGTTTTAACAACAGAAGTGTCACCATCACTATTTTATCACAATTTCATTGTTTTATAAAACAATGAAATTGATATATTTATTCTTTTTATAAACAGAGCAATTCTGTGTTCATATATAAAACAAAATTTTAGATGCAATGATGCAGATTTTAATTTTGTCATTTCATACTTTTAAATCATGTCCAGGTTGCAGGTTTATTTGGTGGTTGAAATATTCCAACTCATCTTCCTATTTTTTCTAAGAAACTATTATATAAGGTAAAATACACCACAGACTCAGCAACATGGATAATAAAAATAAATAAAACTTAATGATGAGTGAAACAATATCAATGATTATTTTAAAGTGTGTGTGTTTGATTTTCATTTACAGAGCCACAGCGCCAACACATTTCAGCCTGCACATGTCAACACATGTAGGACACCTAGAGGCCAGGAAAGAAAGTGCAGCATCACTTTAACTGCAAATGCAGATGCACAGCTTCTATTTTTAACTTATTTTTTAAGACTCTTTAACAAAAACTACAATTTCACATGGAGATCACAGGCTATAACTGGAACAAACATTAGTGCAATGTAATAATATTTCAATAATAGCATAATTCACTTACAGTTACAGTATTGGCCTGGGACTCTCCCCTGCCAAACCACATGTTTTCTAAAGGACTTTAACAATTGCATTTTAGGATATGGATATAAATGCTTTATTGCTTATTTCCTCACAAATGTCTAACATCTGCAAATGTAGCAAGTGCCTTGAAAAGTAGTCAAATCCAGGCTCAATTTAGTCTCTCACAGTGTGAATAGTAGAGGAAATGTGTTTTTACAAGGAGACGTCAGACTTTCTAAAGAATAAACTCCGGTGGTGGCAGCATCTACAATAGAAATACAGGTCAAATATTTCCCATGTTTAAAGGCAAAATACAGTGAAAATAGTACAAAGGTGTCATATTGTAGAATAACTGGCACACCGCTAACTCTCAGGACAGTGCTGTAAGGGAATCTATGGCATATGGCACAATTAAGAAGAATAACAGCACATGGATTTTGAGCTGCTTGTCTCATCTTTTTAAAGCTAAATTAACACAGTTTTATTTCTATAATTGCTTTTGGTGATGGTTTCGCAGTTTAACAGTATTTGGGACTGAATCTTTTATCTCTGTATGTATATTTGAGTGTCTTAATGATTTTGCAGTCATTTTATTTGTGATCTTCTTGATCAATTTGAGTCTGTAACTTGGTCAGAGGTCTCCCTTTCAACATACTGTACATATGGATTAGAAACAGATTTTCTGAATAGATGAGCTATAGATGAACCTGTAAAAGCGACACAAAATGTAGGACAAAATATGTCTATCATGTCACTAATGAAAACCAATTAAAATACAGTGTAGACAGAGAACAGGAAGAAGAAAAGTTGAAATGGACTTTTGATCATCTTGGGTACTTTTCAGTAGGTAACAGTAGAAGATCAAATAGATCATAGTTTTGTACTAAGAATATAATACATATAAAACATTTTAAAAACAGTTGCTGATAATAGTATCCTGAGATATTCCAACAAATACATCTGTCTGACCACTTGAACAGCAACAGAGGGCAGGCAGTATTATGATGATGGGATGATGAGAAACGTCAGCAGAGAGCAAAGACAGACTGACCACAGTCAACAATCATAGGTCCGGTCTCTCTAAACAACAGTTAGATCACAAGGACATAATGACGATCGATCTGGAGCCAAATAAATCCACATGCAGTTCACTTAATGCATCCATGCGCATTTTCTGCATTTGACAACACTACAGTGTTAGCGATTGTCTTTAACTGGAAATGAGTTATGGCCAACAAGATTATAGTGATATTCAATTTTTTCCTGTTGTAAATTTTCTATCGATTACTGACTGTTTAGCTATTTGAAAGAGAGCCCTGTATGAAACTACAGACTGACTAAAAATGAACTCTGTGAGAGGAAACATGCAGGCATTGGTGGTCTGCCACTGCTGGCACAGGCTCCCAATGTTTCCACTGGAGATGCCAAATGGTTGCTGGCTGTGCCAAGAGAGAGATGGATCAAGGCGACGGGCCATGGTATTCCTAGGTCTCTGATCACAGAAGGTAGACTCTGCAGGGGAACATGGGAAAATCCGGAGGTGGGTTTCTGATTTGTTCTTTGAGCAGAGCTTTAGCTCACCCTCTCTGCAAACCTCTGTGGTGCGTTTTCATTTAGATCAAAGCACCCAGCCCCAATTCCAAGCATGCGAACACAGTGAAACATCTGCAGCAAAATCCATGATATTTCCCCTGAGGATTTTCCAAGTGGACATATTAAAACAAACTCCTTCATGCTGTCAACCACACCCTTGACCACTGGAGCCCTGACCACTCCGTGTCCACATCTGTGCTGGTATGAAGCAAAAGAGCAAAACAAGAAAGGCCTTCTTATTTGAAAAAACCTGGACACAAATGTTTTCAGATTTGAATCACTGATCACTGAATGTGAGACAAAATAATCAGAATTGATATTTTTGCTCTGCCTAACCCTTTAAACTAATTTTTGCATCATCCACTTGACAAGATAAATACGTCCATCTCACACTTTACAGCTATTTAGAGATGCATAGGTACCATACCACTGGTCGGGTGCAATAGCCTGCTTGTCTGTTCAATACCTCACTGCTTTCTTGGAGATAGTGTTGCTATGGCAATATGCATCCTGTCTCACACATACAGCAGAGTCTGCTTGCATGAAGTCAATGTATGCAAACATCTCCCTCGGGCAATGCATACATGAGAATGAAAAGCTGACTAAGGGCATAGCTGTAAAGAGGGTCATAATGTCATCACATATAATCAGATTTATTTGTGAATGGTTGATTTGCTGACAGTGTGAATGTTTTCATCCTTGTACACAAATAACAGTTGTGAATTAATTAAATTCACGTGAATGAAAACTATGTGTGTTTTTTTCGCATCATATATATGTAACCTCAAAAGTGAACCTAGCTTTCAACAGCATCTTCTTCAACAAAACAGCTGACTGAGTTGTTAGCTCGTGGCTAAAGTGAACTGTCGCTATCTTTATCCAGCCATCCACTGATGGTAAAACATGCTAATAAATAAACCTAGCTCATGATATACTGTTTCAAACACTGATTTATTTTGTGCACTGACACTAAAACAGTTTTGAGAGAGGAGACAATTTTTGCCATTTATAAATGTGTGTAGAGTAATGTGAGAATGCACAAAGTGTGATTGAGCCAAAAGGGGGCTTAAGTGTCAAAAAGCCAATCACACCAATGGGCTGAGCAGATTACAGAATAATATGTTTATGGATGTTGCATGCCAATATCAAAGGGAGCTACTTCAAACTTGAATGCCAGCTCAGCAGTGAAGAAAGTCCCACTTTCAAAATTATAATGAACTGTGTATACTTTTGAGGCTGCGGCTCTGGTTTGATGTTGCCAGGTAACTATACTGCCAGCTCCTGGAACTGAAGCCACTTCAGCTAAACCTCTGTACAGGAAATGCTTCAAAAACAAGATATTTTCTTTACTTAACTTAAATGAACATGGCGTTAGTCACGATATAAAAAGGTCATGAAGCCAAGGCACAGAACACTTTTTTTATTATTATTATCATTGTAGGATTGTCAAAGGTAAAAAGTATTTACTCTGATGTTCATATTGTAGATGAAAACATAAAATTTATGAATATTATTGTGTTGATGTTTGGTATAAACCCGATCAGGGTAAGATGTAGAGAAAATGCCTGATACTTGAGAGAGAGTTGTAGCGTGACACTGAACTCAAATCAAATTTTAGAGCCACTGTGACTGCATGTAAGGTCAGTGAAAAGAAAAGGACACATACGGTTTTGTAGGCACTTGGTGCTGCAACGTTATGACTCATAAATGGAAAAAGACAGCAGGAAAAAAGTAAAGCTCTTTGTAAGAGATCAGAGGTTGAGCTGAACGCAAACATAGCCAGTGTCTGCATGAACCAGCAGCAAGAGCACTAATTGTCAAATGTGTGCAAATAATTGTAAAGACCCACTAGAAGTCATGTGACATTGGCTGCCACTTGTGCTGAACAACTACATTTTTGATTGTTTGCAGACTTGCTTACTTGAAACAAGGAACAAAGCATGTCTTGAATGGAATTGAACTGAACTGAATTGAATTGAATATAGGTACAGAGCTTCCCCAAAATGTTGTGTATTTTTTATAGCACTAAAGTTCAATCTTGCACAGTCTGGAATCCCATAATGTTTTGGAAAGATGTTTGGATACTCTTAGAAACTGAACTGGGTTAATGTTCCACCAAGTTCAGCGCTCCTGGGGGAGGCAGGAGAAAGCATTATATCAATTTACTACTGCGTCATTGATGCAATCCAAGTTCTAGGTTTGAAAGGTATTACTTATATTGTGCCAATATTCCTGCTTAAACTGAGTCTTTGCCAGTGTCTGATCACACAAAATCATCTATTAAAATTTGTACTATGACGGAGAACCCCGAATTAACTAGGTCACTGCCTGGGACTTTTTCCCTCAATTTATCAGTGTGTATTCTTTTGATATGAGACCTTAACTCACAGCTAATTACATCATGCATCAAATTACGTTTTTTCTTTTTTTTTTGTATTGTTATATTGTTTTTTTTTCTGCACTTGGCTCTGACATTATACACTACTGTGCTTCTGGGTGCATGTTGAGACCTGGAAAATCTGGTAATTAAACTGCCTGGAGATATTTCAGGCCTCAGTAAAGACCTAGTGTCTAGTCAGAAGATGAATTCCTCCCACATGTTCTTCTTCTTGTGTTTTCTCCCTTTGTTATCGTGCACTCTCAGAGGCTTCATTACAACCATGGATTGACGGCTTTAAGGGGCTCAGAATGCTCCATCATTTCTCTGTGACCCTCTGTTTAGTAACAGCGTTTCCACTTGTCTATAATTCTGTTAATACCTGCTTCTACTTCTTCTGTTTCTCTCTCTGTCCTAGTTCTGCTGACATTCTACGTGTATTTTGTCTGCTATGAAACTACATGAGTTTTTACTGATGATGTTTTAAATGAGAGTAGACGATAGTGAAATCAAACGGTGAGGGACAGCACTGTTAAATTACGGAAATAAAAAAGAAAATACAAATGACTATGGGAGGAAGACTAAGATGAAGTTCTTCTATTTGTGTTGGTGGCTGCAGTCGTGCTGGGAAAGCACCTGTGTAAGACAGAGCCCATTAAAGAGCTGTTACAAGGCCATTTCCATGAGGGGAGGACCACAGGTGGCCCATTAGATAATTAGAGCATTCTTTTTCTCTGTATCTTCACCTCTGCTTCTATTTCTCTATATCTTGCTTAAAGTAGATTTTTTTCACTCTGCAACCATGGTAAACTGTAACAGTCTCTGTTGTGGGAACAATTTGATTCACAGAAATAAGCATTAGGGTTAAGGGTAGGAGAAAGAATTTGTCATTTGTCTTCGTAAGCACACCAGGACTTGTTTACTCTCTTAACCTAAGTCATTACTATCTTATACTGTGGAGAATAATTATGTGTGGTTGCATCTGGATTGTAGCTTGCATTCAAATTAGCCATTTGTGGAACCATGTTTGTTTTGTAAGCATTTTTGTCATTATTTTGAAATACTAAATCTTTAACTTATGTTTAGGTTCAGTGCACAAGGATCCAGTGGTTTTGCCTGAGTGTGGTCGTCAGAGCAATATTTGAGTCACATTTGACTTCAATAAGGTTTGTCTCTGTTAACAATGAGGTTGGTGCCCTCCGTACCCAACCACACATACTTGCATTCCTGCTTACGAACAACCTAAAGCCACCATTAATGTGCATGACTTTACAGAACATATACATGGGCATAGGCCTAAGCTCTGTATACATTGTGTATGCTAAGATGCAGTAGAAAATTAAAGCCAAACTTAAAATAAATATTAATTATACAGGGGGATTACACAGTGCTCCCATCCTGGCTGCAGCACTTATTATCTCTGATACACGACTCCGTATGGCACATACTGTAGTGGAACATGCTGAATAGCAACAGCTGGGTCAAATTAGTCTTCCCTGAGTCAACTGCAATTGTTGTAAAAATAAAGCAAATCAAAGTACTGATTACTATAAATTAATGGGTGTATGGAAGCCTGCAGGCTAACATGAATATCAAGTGTACTGCAACATCTTCCCCAAAAGTTCATCTGGCACAGTTCAGCCAGTGACCTTTATTACACGTAACTAACCTGTTTACTTTTGGAGGCATTTTGCTTTAAATTTGACAAGCAACCTCAATATTTATTATTTATATTAGGCCTATTTTATTCAAACTGTTAAAATTATCACAATAACAAAGTTTATGCTGCCAAAGTAATGACACTTGCTAAAACAGACCAATTAAAACTCTGAAAATGACACACCACCTTCTTTGTCTGATGTGTGTAGGTGTATAAAAGAATAATAGAAGATGAATCTTGTTTTTTTTTTTTTGTTGCCTCACCCCCTCCTTCTGCGCTCCTGTGACAGTCAGTGATAAATAACAGAACTCAAATGCATCCTGTGGCAGCTGAGAAAACAGCAGCTTTCCCAAAATTAAGGCCTTAGATCAAAGGATTAGCTGTGGAAAACTATGCATAAAGCAAAGTGTTTCTCATGTGGTTTGTGTGTGTGTGTGGCAGAATTTTTGAATCGTGTGAACAAGGGCAAATATTAGGTGTACCTGTCACACTAATCGAGTCATGACTGATTTCATTGTGTTGTTGTTGCCAGCCCATAATCATATTTCACTTCCATGAAATACAGTATGATAATATTCATGTATGATTGCTGTCCACATACTCAAAAAGTAGAGCATGTGTTTTGTAAAGTCGTTGTAAGGATGGTTCAGTGATTATCAACCTTAGGTTTAACCATTGCCCTTTTTCTATTTTATGTTCAAATGACCTATACTAAAACAATAGCCTCAAATAACACTAACCATTAACTCATATGCATGAAAGTTATGTGAACAAGGCTAAGCATCTCAGATGCTTCAAAATAAATATTAAATATTATAAATGCAAACATTCCCACAGTGATAAATCTAACAAGTAGCTCTTTTAGCAAATATTGTTTACCATGTTCATTATCCTAGATTAGCATGTTTACATGCTAACATTGCTAAGTTGCACTAAACCAAAAGTATAGCAGAGGTTGATGGGTCAGCCAATATTGTTTGGACATACATTGATGCCGAGGGATCACCACTTTTTTATAATTCATCCTGAGGGGTGCATGAATCACATTACAGATTTAACTTAACTGTATAAATGCTACAGAGTAGGCTTCAGCAACTCATGTCATGGTACAATGATTTGATATCTGATTGTCTTATCTGTCTTTCTGTGTTACGTAAACACAACCTGCAGCATTTCAACTTTGCACTTCATGCATTCATCATTATAAAATCACAACGAATGGGAATGTTACGACACAAGGAGTTTAGTAATATCTTCTGTGATGTCAAATTGCAGGTAAACCTAAATAAATAATAAATAAATAAATGGCCTTAATTCTAAAGGTTAGTGTAAAATAAACAATTAAGATGCCCTTATGGGTCGCAGTCTGGATTGTATACTTTTTTGTTATTTATTATAAATAATCCAGAGCTTCAAACATCTTTGTTGTCCGGTGGTGCTCGGTGGGTGGAAAGTTCAGACTGGATAAGAAAAAGGAGTAAATTCAGGTCAGTCAAACTAAAAGTGGAGTTATAGTTGAGAGAAAGTGTCTGGAAATATGTACTGAATTTCTATAGAACATTCTTTCTGTAGTATTTGCTTCAAAAGAAATAAGTGAGTTGCACAAACCCCATGAAATGATGGTTTAATGGTGGTCACTGTGCATCGCTGGCAACCATAGAAAACATGAAATATACATTTCTGATCTGACTAAAGTGCAACATCATCTTGTGTGACTGTATGTTGGGCAGAGGTGGATCAAATCTTCAATGATGTCTGTTGACAGTTGCCACTGACTTAAGCTTCTACGTGTGCAAAGCTGACTTCAGTTTTTTTTTTCAGACAGTCTTTGTTTTTGTTGTTTTTGCATGTCATATCTTTCACTAAAAGAGATAAGTAAATAAGCTCCCGCTCAAATATTATCATAGCACAAAGATTAATGTCAGTGTCTGAGGTCAAGAGGTCAACCCCCAAGAACAACTATCCTGTTGTATATGATATATATGCTATGTATATGCTATTTTGCTTTGAAGTTAGTAAAATTGATAAGCAATATAGCTGTTTCTAAATTTGTACAGGGAATATTCAGGTTAAAATGAATACCACTGCACAATGGTAATCTAACATTTGGCTGCACACATAGAACAGCATAAAGTAAACACAGGTTTGGTCTTTAGATTACACTTTTGAACTGCAAGGCGTTCTGTTTTTACTGACGTAAATTAAGTGGAGAAAGACATCCAGTGTTTTATTTCTTCAAATGCGTATATATCTTTTCAGGATACTTTGATGTCTTTTAAGTGAAAATAATGTGTTATAATGAAACATTAGTGTGTTTGCTAATTATGGAAAAAAAAAACCCTCTTATTTCTGGAACCTCAGAGAAAAAAGGAAGTTTAAGATAGTCCCATAATAAAGACAACAGGGTTTACTGTATCATCATCATATCACACCAATAAAATCATATGTTTATTGGTGTAACCTTCGTGTAATACTGGAAGGATTCTGCAAAAAAATGCATTTTGTAACAACTTCAAAACATCAAGTGTTATATTTAATAATAATAACATTTGAATATTTTTAAGTGTGATCAAAAAGAATCATAATTTGATGCTGCTGGAGGTTTTATAATAATTCATTATAATTGCTTCTTCTGGGTCAAGGTAAGCTCTAGAACAGGGCCCCAGGTAATGTTATGCCTATGGATACTTCATCAGGGCAGTTGTTTGGGTTTGATCATCACTAGAAGTAATACCCATTACTACAAATGCCATGATTGTCATCTAATTACACATGTCATTATCAAGTTAGTCTTACAGTGGGCTGTGCACTATGAGGAGGTAATAGACATTAATGATGTCATGACAGTGGGGTTTTCTTTCTCACACCAGCAGTGCTTGGATATGCTCAAAGAGCTGGATGTCTTCCTTTGAAATAATGTAACTGTGTTGTTGCCTGACGTCACACCAGTTCTCCCAGCCAGTGACTTTGTCCATTTCCTCCTAGAAGCATCAGTGATGGAGAAGGAAACACTGTCACCTAGAGGAGAATTGTGTTAACACTAAAATGTTACTTCCCCTTGCAGCCATTTTGTTGTGAATGAATTCATCAGTGATGTGTCAAAAGCCAGACACTAACTTGGCTTTTGTGTCTTGCTATTCACAGAGCTCAGGGTGACAGGATGCCAGCGTATCAGCCTTTCTGACAACACTGTGCTCCGCTGACTGCCGCTGACATGTGTTTATGACTGTTTATGTGATATGTGTGTGTTATTGTTGCTGTGACTGAATTGACATTAAAGTTCTTACCTGTTTTACTGGCAGTCCTGTGGTTGACTCAGCACATGACTTCACAGGCTTTGCCCAATTTTTCCCAGTGGGCCTCTGTTTCTGAAAGGTGTCGTGTGTGAGTTGAGTGCTGAGCTGTGGTTTGATGAGGTGACTTGGGCTGTGGCAACCAAAAAACCAGGTCACTGCAAACAAAAATCTCTTATGGTTAGTTTAAAAAAATCAGCTATTCTATTGTTGTGAAATGATTTGTTGTGATTATAATAAAAAAAACCAACTATATGATGATGGTTGCATCAGTAAACAAGTAAAATAACTTCTAGCCACTTGTTCTTGCAACAAAGAAAGACACATTTGTGTTACTTAATATTAAGCAAAGGTTAGACATTTGGGTTCAAGAGTCGATGTTTTTTGGTAGAAGTATTTTTTTTTAACATTCACAACACAGTGTCATTGTCATTCTACATTGTCACATTTTCACTATTACCCTGTGCTACTGACAGAAATAACATTGAAATAACTTTAAATTAGTAGCATCCAGTAATAGTATTGTGAATAACATGTCCTTGGAATCAGAATGTATGATGAAGATGTGAACCAGGGAAAAAAGGGCCTAAGTTGTATTTTTTGAATATTATGCAGAGAGAGTAAACAGTCTTATCACACTGCATCTGTAGAATATTCACATTTGGAGGTTTGCAAATGAGACGTTTTAAAAATAGCATTATTAGCAGTCATCAGTTCCTGCCAAGCTGGTGGAGACAGACACTGAAATGTGACCCTGGCACTGCAAGTGCTTTTGAAATCCCAGTTGCATAGCAACGCATCTCCATCTGCAGTTAAGCTTCTCTCCACCAAAGAAACAACTGTCATTTTTGCTTCACAGGAAGTTCTATGGAATGAAACTTTTACAGATAAATACATAAACACCATTCTGTTTGATGAGCATAGGCATACTTCTTTGCACTCTTAAAATATTTTGTCACTTGAATACATCTCTCTATACTGTTGCTAGTTTGGAAAATTTCTGTATGGTCATATGTAAAAATAGATATAAAAATATTTTACAAGCAATTAACAACTAGATTGTATTTCAGTTCAAACCTCATGATGTATTCATTAAACAGCCAGCTGGACATACAGAATCACATCAACAGGCCATGACAAATAAATGCATTAGTATAAGTCCATGTTTAAAGGAAAGTGTGTCCACTTGTAGTTGCACAAAATACAGCCTATACAGTTACAGTATAATATATACACTATGTATACTCAGTATACATAAATACTTGCACATCACCTGCAATCCTCATATTTGATTTAACAATTCAAATCCTTATTAGTAGAACTTTGTAAATTTGTTTCCAATAAGACTCTCATAATCATAAATTAAATTTGCAGACTAAGTGGCTGTACAAGTTCGTTGTTCTTTAAATGTAAGTGACACATGAAAGAGTACAAGCCAAAAGTGACTTGTGTTTCAGTAATACAGTGAACAACTGTTCTAACTGTATACTGTCAAAGTATACTTATGCTATGCAGCTGATTTTCTTTAAACATACATACTGTACTTCCACAGTTAGAGATACGTGAAGAAAATCACCAGTTTCAATCATTCTAAAGCAAGGCACTGGTCTCATCTGATAACTATTGTGTTTGTCAAGTTTATCAGTTATGGACGCAAACATCTATCCTGTCTGTCAGATTAGATACAGTAATCTTCTAACTTCGACTGAGCATCCAACAGTAGCAGAATTGCTACACAGGGCACACTGAAAAACTGCAGTACCAGATATGAAGAAGTCTTCTTCTTACATATATCATTACACAGTTAAACTAAAGCCTGATAACTCAACCCAAACTGATGTTTTTATATGGAAGGGTATGAAATAGGTGCTGCTCACAGAAAGCTGCACATTCACATTGAATTTGGGGCTGTAAACAATAAATTTAGATGATCGTGGTGATCTGTGTTGTGGCCAACTTACTAGAGCTGTTAATCCACACTGTATTGCAAAACAGAGAAGCATGAATTGTAAAAGTAAACTTAAAAAGTGTAAATATGTCTTTATGTACCAACACTAATTGTCATGTGATGTATGGAAATACTAACATGATAATAAGAGCCCAAGTGCAGAATATTCCACTCAGCAGTCAGTGCAAATGAACAGACACACACACACAAACAAAAACACACGTGCACACAAGGCGAAGTCGTCCAAATCCACATTCTGAAGAACCACTTTGGCTGCTTTTTATGTGCCACACCTGAGAGCATGATCCATTTATCTTGACACACCTTGACACCTTTCCCTGCGGTGCTCATCAGTTTGCTGGTCACGCCTGAACGATCATCTAGATCCTGGAACACTGTACTTCTGTAGCTTCACTTTTTCTCCTTTAGCTGACAAACTGCAGGCCCTGTAATGCTCGCCCCATTGAGTCTGTGCTTGACTTTTGTGAGAGAGTTTTCAAAAAGCCATTTCAGGGCTTGTAGTGTACAGTCTTGGTCCTGCATCAAAACTGCTGGTGGCTTGTGGAAGGGCATACTCACAGCTAAAACTTTAGTGCATAAAGCAAACAGGGGGCAAACAGCAGATTGAAGGGCATGCAGCTGACAGCAGAGTAAAAATATCACAGAGTAAATTAGCTATCGAGCACTGTTTGCGCATGGAAAATATGAGTGTGTTTACAGCTGTCGATCTGTTAAACTCTATACATCAGAATGTAGTGGATTTTAAAGGGAAGTTAAAGACAAAGCTGTACATTAACATGTGCTTAGCTGCTGATACAATTCTAACACAAAGAAACACATAGTAGTGCTTTTTCCTTTTGCATTTCTCACTCTGTAACCTTCAAATTTATCCTAGTTTTAACCAGCTTCTGTTCTGCATCTGGGTGCAACAACATAAAGATTATGAACAGTATGAATGGATATATTAACGTAAGCATAGACTATACTTTATGTATAAATAGATTTTTAGTCATTGTAAAATTACTTAAACTAGGTGTTAACTGGATTAAATGATTTATTAACTAGTAACCACATAGAGGAATATTATGTTTATTAAAACTTCTGCAAGACAGTGCTTTTAAAAAGTATGACTGTATGTACCGCAAGCCCCAGCTGCACTGTGAACCAACACATACTGTACAATTCTACTACTAGTGCTTTCTTTTTTGTTGTTTGTTTGTTTGGATGATAATTTCTTGTAATTTGAGGTTTTGGAAAACCGTCATTTGATTTGTTATAGTCTGAGCATACTGAAATAGAACCATTCAATCAGAAGCCATGAAATGAACCTGTTGCCCTTTAATCTTTACCCATTTTCACCATGTGGAAGGAGCAAAACTTCACAGGTACAAAGGGGACAATTTTTCTTTGATCCCAGGATAGTGTAGGTCCTAAGGCAGGAGTGAAGATTGCAAGAGGACACAACCTGTTTTTTGGTAACTTGGATTGAATTACATTCTAAATCCTTAGGTTAGACCCAGCTTCCCTTGGAGCCAATGTGAGAGCGCAGCTTCAGATTTTAATACACATTATTGCTGAGCGCTGCCTTTTTTGAAGGAGGACATGGTTGCACACTTGGCTGGAGAACATGGATCTATCTATTTTTATCTTGGCCCACAGAAGGGTTTCTGGATGACAAAACTGCAGAGCAAACAAGTTGCTGCAATTATGCGAGCAAACCATGCAGAAAATCTTTTGACAATAATACAAATTATAAATCCTTTAAATTTTTTTTCAGGCAGATGGGACACCTTAAATGAACAGGGTAGAGAAGATAGGTTGACTTTAGGCTCACATTTGGCAGTGTGGGAGGATGGTACAAAGGGTGGATTCGGAGAGACATGTAAGGACATTTTCAAAAACCTGAACACCACATGCCTAGTCTATGTTTACATGAATCTATCTATCTATCTATCTATCTATCTATCTATCTATCTATCTATCTATCTATCTATTGCATATATAGGAAAGAATTACAGATTACATAACAGATGTACAAACATGTGGGTTGCAAACTCATGAGCAGTGCTTTAACGCCCTCAAGTGGTTATTCAATAAAACTACTATCACATACATTTACTACATTGTTCATGGAATGAGATTTATATATTTAAAATGCAGACTGATCTTACAAGGAATAAAATAAAGTAGTCATTGCAGTATCTGCAAGTGAGCTCTTTCTCCACATGTGCTGTTATGTGTAATGTGTGGACTTGGACTCATGATGTTAAATTTTATTGCAATGCAATTGCAAGATTGGTGAAACATGAGCAAATGATGACTTTCTTAGCATTTCCACATTTTCTGTTTGTTTGAAAAGTCAAAAACGTACTGATGTTTAATTTTTTAAAGCCAACACATATTCACATATTTTTATATTGGGCATGTTTTGTTTAGAAAATCAATCAATTATCAAAATAATCAATTTCAATCAGTGACTGAAGTTTTTGTCATCTAATTATTTCAGCTCATTATTATTTCGAGTGCTCATTAGAGGTTTTGGAGAAATAAATATACATAGACCATGTAGGTCTCTTAAAAAACAATTTGAAGTGGTACTTGGCAGGTACTTGTACTTTCACTTGAGTACTTACTGTGTGTGCTGTCGCCTCTGAAAACTACGCTATATTTAGACTATATCAATTCTATCAAATAAAATATTCAGTTTAAATATTAATGAACGTGTGATTAATCTCTATACTGTGTAAATATAAACAACAGTGAGTTTATGGCGAGCCGAATGCCAAGTTGAACTAAGATAAATAGGTGAATGCACCTTTAACGCATCGCGTTCATGCAACGCCTATTTCCGGATACAAACGGCACCACGCATGCGCGAGATTAAATTTTGTGGCGGGGAATCAGGAGGGTAACAAACATTTTATCTGAATCACAATTGAACACTAAATAACTTGAGGTTTTAAAATCTGAATCCGAAGATGGTTGAAGGTCCGGGGTGCAAATTAAACGGAGAGAAAATCCACTCCAAAGTCCAGAAAGGACAGAAAGTGAAAGAAGTCAGAGGCAGTTTGACAACATCCACCGTAAGTTACGTTATGACACAATTTGTGTTTGTGTTTTTTAGGGAACTATCAAGCTAGCGTCAACCGGTTATATTGTGCTGTTGCTGTATGCTAACCAGGCTGTTTGTCTTCACAGAAAAACATCTCTGAGGGAAATTCTTTCTGTAGTTTTTATGGTTGTCAGTACACTGGTGTAGAGACTCTGGGGAAGGAACTGTTCATGTACTTTGGTCCAAGAGCGTTAAGGTAATTTAACATTAATCTTTTAGTCTTAGGCTTTAAATGAACAGGTCTCATTGCACATTCCCTTAAATAGTTTTTCTGTCCTGCACCCTCTTCCTCCCTGTGCTGTAACCTGATTGGGAATCTGTTCCTTTTTTTCTTTCATTCCTTCTTTTTTTATTATGCCTTATAAAGTGGCCATTTAGTTTATGGTTAACAATATGTGAGCACCATCAGCTTCAGTAACAGCATCTATCAAAATGAAGTATGACAACAGAAATATTTGTAGTGATGGTATAGTTTAAAAATGTCCTCGCCTCGTGGGCAGATCACCAGTAAAATGGTCTGCCACTATTTGGACAAATTTTTTTTTAGACATTATTCAAGTGAAAATCGTGAAATGCTGATAAATGGAGCTCTCTTTTTTTTAAATACTGATCCAATTTTAAAAAACAGTTGGGATACTGTGTAAAAGCCACATGAAAGCAGGACGCAATGATTTGCAGATCTCACAAACCCATATTTTATTCACAGTCAAACGGAGAAAACGTATCAAATGATTAAACCCAGAAAATGTGCCATTTTAAGAAAAAATTAAGGTAATTTTGACATTGAGGGCAGCAACATGTCTCAAAAGTTGGGACAGAGGCAAGAAAAGGCTGGAAAAGTAAACGGTAGTAACAAGGAAGAGATGGAAAAAAATTCTGCAGCTAATTAGATTAGGAACTGCTGAGTAACGTAATAAATAATATCATCTTATAGGCTTTTTCCACCAAGCAAGATCTTGGCCTGGTTCAGAGCAAGTGCTTAATTTCAAACCAGTTCTTTGTGTTTTCACAGCCAAGAACCGACACTTAATCAGGTAAACTGATTCCAACCTGGCACAGACTCTTTGCTGAACTAGAACTAAGAACAAATTGTGCCAGGGGCTGGACTATCATGACCAACTACATCAACTAAAGTTTTGATGTCAAGATAAAAATCAGTATATCGTTTAATAATTTGATTAACTGCAGTGTAAGTGATTAAAATGTAGTTATTGCTAATTAGTTAACTAACAGATAACACGTGCAAAGGCTAACATTAACAGCCAATATTTAGATTTTACAACAATCAAAACGTATCAAACATAATGGCTGTACATAGCGATCACAACGTTGTTGTTGATGTGTTGGACCAGGAGTATTTGGATGTGAATTTAAGCTCACAAAGTCAGGAACAACACTTATACAGAGACATTGCAGTGGCTGTTATTGGGCTTAGCGTTACAAAAATGAAGCAATATGCGGCATGAGGCTGCATTAATGCCTATGGCATGGGCAACTCGGACTTCTGGAAAGGCACCATTAATGCTGAAAGAAATATCCTGGTTTTAGACCAGCATCTGCTCCCAACCAGATGGCATTGTTTCAGAAAAGGCCGTCAGTATTTCAGCTGGACAATGCTAAGCCACATACTGCATCTATGACAGTAGAATGGCTTTCTAGTAGAAGTAGTCAAAGTAGAAGAGTCCAGATACTGAACTGGTCTCCCTGCAGTCCAGACTTTTCACCAATTGAAAATATTTGGCACCCAGGACTGTTGAGCAGTCAAAATCCTATTTCAGGCAATAATCAAGAAAAAAATAATTCTTTCTACTCCAGCAACAGGCCTCCTCAGTTCCCAGATGTTTACAGACTGTTGTAAAAATAAGAGGGGATGCTACACTGTAGTAAACATGCACAACTTCAAAATTGCCTTAATCCTGTCTTAAAATGGTACATGTCCTCATAAGATTTCTATATTGTGAAGAAAATATGGGGCTATAAGATATACAAATCATTGGATTCTGTTTTTATGTAGGTTTTAGACATTGCCCCAACTTTTTTGCAATTGGGGCTGTACATCATAGTAATCTAAATTATTCTAGGTGTATGATCCTTTGCTTAAAAATAAAAAGCAAAGAACAAAAGGAATAATAAATGGAAAGAATAAAAACAATTATTGCTATTCTTGGGAAAATTTGTTTGTTTTCCTTCATAATTGTCACTAATGGTAAATGTATATCACAAATTGTGGTATGATGGTATAATACATTTAACTCAATTGAATAACCACAAAACCAACTCCACACTTCAGTGACACTACACTGTAAAACCTCTTATCACTCTTCAGCATTTACACATCCATTATGTTGTTAAACCTATGTAAAAAAAATAAAAATAAAGCAGGTAAATTGTCAGTGCCTTACATGAGAGTACTTCAGCAGCAGGTTACACGCCTGTGGATGGACACACACTGCTAAGATGGAGTCTAATATTTGTTCTGATTCTGATATTTCTGATGTGTCTTTCACACAGTGCATTCTCCAACCGCCAGACAACCTTTCATTTGACATCCTTGTCAAGTCTTGTATCGACTGAGACATACTATCTTTAAAGTAAATTTGTCTTTTCTCTCTTTCCTGCCCACATCCTTTAGAATCCACTTTGGTATGAATGGATCGATCCGCATCAATCCTGCTGAGAGGAAGGATAGGACGGGCCTCATACCAGTGCTGGAAATACACCTGACTAACAACATTGTGTGTTTCTTTGACAGCACTGTGGAAATAAGGTAACTGGGACACAAGGCCAGTCTAGACAGATTGAGGTGACAGAAGTTCACCTTGGGGTTTGAGTCACATTCAGTGAGTATGTCCTATATTAGCCTTGTTTCTGAAAACAGTGGCTATCATATGAAAAACACAAGCTGTATGGCTCAACACTAGTGTTGTTGCTTCACTGTCAGTTGCTGCTGTATTGTTCAGGAGCAGACAGCTATTTCTTTTGACTGAAAAGTTCACCTGTGCTGTCGTATCCCATAACAAGCAAACAAACTGAAACTGAATACATGAAAGAAACGGTTTTGAAATGTATAACTGCACAAGTGCACTGGTGACCTTGTGCACAGTTGCAGTAATAGTTCCATATATTTTTGAAATTCTTCCACTAGCATAAAACTCTGTGCCTCCAGGTTGACAGAGGACTGTGAGCAAAGAGTGAGAGCTATGGAGAGTCTAGATGTGTGCTCCCCCAAGTTCAGCTTCTCCCTCTGTGAGGAGGCAGTGAAAAGCCAGAGAAGCAGGATGCTCTGTGACGTTCTCTTAGACCAGGCCGTCATGCCGGGAGTCGGCAACATCATTAAAAACGAAGCCCTGTTTGACTCGGGCCTCCACCCAGCCGTGAAGGTATGGAAAAGATGATGGATTGTGTTCAGCAGAGGAACAAAAAAAAGGGGGGCTAAAAATGCAAGATAACTGTCACAGAAAAAGTTGCATTACTGAGTGATGCATTGCAATGAGGGAGGTAAAATAGGGAAAAGAAAAACAAGTGCAGCACAACATTCTTTTCTCTCAGCACATTTTGAAAAATGGAAGTGCTTTTCATTTATTTTTATGAATATATATATATACACACACACACACACACACAGGTTATTGAGACTCTAATTTACTTTGCTATTCATGTAAAAATCATACCACTTAGAACTTGAAAGATCTAATGCTTCATTCACATACAAGTAAAAGACACTGCAGCATCCATAACTCAGTTACCTGGGGGTTCTGCTCTGCTTGATGGGGCGCAACAAGATGGCACACTGTACCAAAACATTAATCTACTTTTCGACTTTTGTCCCCTTCTTCTTCTGGGACCACTAAATCTTTATGAACTTCTCCATTATTGAGCCCCTAGGTGTCCTGAAAGAGCTACAAGTGATGTTTCTTTTGTATTCACTGTCTGAACCCGACTCAGGGTCTTTGCTGTCTTCAGAATGCTTTGTACTGTATGTAATTTTTCTCTGTTACATCATTTTAAATCCAGTTTTTACTCAAGTCTGTTTTATTGTTTATATGTCTGTATTATTGATTTGCAGACTGTGAAGTGCTTTTGTGTGTTTTTAAAATGAAAGGCTATACAAATATGATTTATTCACTCTCCAGCTGAACTGTAAACAACTGTGCTGCTTCAATCTCAGGTTCAGCAGCTGACAGATGAGCAGATCCACCACTTGGTGAAGATGACGCGTGATTTTACACTGCTGTTCTATAAGGTTTGTAGTACATACCAGAAGAAACACTTTTTGTTGATTAATTGTAGGCTGTGATGACCTGCATGTATACTGTACTGTACTGTTTACATGTGTACGCTTTTTGATATAAGATGACACCTTATTCAGACTCACTTGCAGTAATGGATTAACGTTAAATCCTATGTTGCTGTGAAGGAGAGCAGAAGGCAAAGCACGGCCGCCTATAGAATTGATAAAATATTCTTTTTCATGCATGATAGACAAGTGAGGACAAGTAAATGTTTCTCTTGTTCTCTTTATCCTCATCTTTGTATTCACTCCTGTCTGCCCTCCTCGTCTCTATTAGTGTCGCAAAACTGGCTCTCCTCTCTACAAACATTACAAAGTCTACAAGCGTCCCCAGTGCAGCCAGTGCTTTTGTGTCATCACAGTCTGTCGTCTTGGAGACAATGGAAGGATGACTTACTTCTGCGAGGGCTGTCAGAAGGCAGATCCCAGCGGTGTTGATGTCAGGTAGAAATCCTCATAGACCTTTGACACTTTGACTGAAAACGTATTGTCTTGCATTCTTGTAAGGACATTTTCACTGAAGGTGAGGGTAGAGGGTAGGGTTGGGTGATAGAAGAACACGAGAACACTTGTAAATGTATATATTTATGCCTCAAATCAGGAGATTTGAGAAAAGAGAAAGACGTACTTAAATACTATTTTTTTTTTTTTTTTAGCAGAAATATACCAGTAATAAAACCTAAAATAATATGCAACTCAGGTAGGTTTTTATTTGAAATTCTTATGCATTTTGTTGCCTCTCATATCCTTCAAGTACAGAATCCTGACATGGTAAAGTTAGGTGTCATTTTTTCAGTCTTTGGAGAAAGTTTTCAAGCCTTTTAGCTAATACGTTCAAATTTAGAGAGGCCATCTTTGCAGGCAGATGGGCTTGGCAGGGAGTGGGAAGTGTTACAGGGGGAAATTAATGCGCATATAAGGCTGTGTTTGCCAGACAGGGCACAGGCTCAACACCTCCTGGGTTGTGTTTGAGCAAAGCTTTGAGAGGGGTTAGAGTGTAAAGCCCTTACAACGCGTTACACAGCTGATAAAGCAATCTGTGAGGAAAGTTTCCTGAAAGCTGCAGCCACTTTCCTCCTCCATGACTGTTGGCATTGCAGATTTGTCTTCTTGTTAAACATAGTCAAGCTCTTGTCAGAGGGCTAACGTATGCTTGAAGCAATGGCATGAAACACATTGCCTTTTCTGTAAATGTTTTTGGAGTACTCTCTTTGCCTGTATTTTCTATAATCAGGTTAAAGTAATTGTTGTTGAATAATTTATATTTTCATTTACTTTCATTTATTTCTTGTTGCTGATTGATTATGATATAAGTAATCAAAGGAAATATATGGTTTTATATGCACACACTGTAAATAATTCTGGAAGTATTCCCCAACAAAAGACCTAAACTATATATTTTTTTAAAAAGCACAATTAAGTAGTAATTTGTGACATTTTCCTTTTCAGAACTTTCATTTCCAAAAGGAAAAATACATTTAGCTGCCAATGAAGTATAAGAATGGCAAGGCCAATTTGTTTCTGCTTGTACCCTGAAGACATTTGAATTTAACATCAAATGATGAATATGAGACAGAAGTTCAGAGTTTCAGATTTTTTATGGTATTTATATCTAGATGTGTTAAACTTAGAACATATGTACCATTTGTTTTAGAAAAAAGTGAGAAAGTATTGCAACATGTACAGTCAGGTCCAGAAGTATTTGGGCAATGACAGATGATTTTGCTTTTGTACACAAAACAACCAAGATGTGATTGAAGTGTAGACTGTCAGCTTCTTAAGAGCTTTCACAGATATATGGCATTTACCATTTATGAATTACAGCTATTTTGAGCAGAGTACCTCCATTTTCAGAAGTTCGATAGGGGAGCATCATTATGCTGCATGGCAATCACAAACGCACTGCAAACTGAACAAAGAGCTTCATTAGAGGGAAAAACTGAAAGGGTTTGACCTGTAAAATCATCAGACTTTAAACCAAATAAACATTCATTTCACTTGCTGAAAAGGAAACTCAAAGGAAAAACTCCTAAACCAACTTCATGAATGCTATAATTATTTTTGTAGAACCATTTTGTAGAGGTGTTAAATCCACTTTATAGTCATTTGGGGGATTTTCATTTGTGTTGCTATTGAATTGCACTACATTATACTGAGAAGTGTCTCTTGTTCACCCAACACTGGTGCAAGTGCAGTGGGGAATATTTATATATAAGAAAATGTAGATATATATTCAGAATATTTAGTTCATTTTCAGGTCACGTATCAAGTTTTTATATTAATGTACTTAATGTGTCTGTAGCACAGTGAGGACTTGAGTTCTCTTTTTACACAGTAAAAACTATTTTTGCTTCAGTAAGTGTGTTTCAATTATTATTGTGGCTGTTTAAGCAACAGAGGTTTAATAGAATTACCACTGTGGCTCCTGTGTTTTCTTTACCTAGTAAGCTCCCAGTTAGAAACAGTCTGATTGGCTGGGCATACAACGCGGGAGCCAACGATAATGTTGCTAAGAAGGAGGAAGAGGACTGGGCCTGTCAACTCTGCACGCTAATCAACCAGCCTACAGCAAAAGCCTGTGATGCTTGCCTCACTCCAAGGCCTGAGGGTGAGTGAAATGTTCTTGCTTCACAGTCTCTGAATTAAATGGGGTGACAGAAAGCCCTTGTTGGCAACAGACAGAATAATAGTAACTGTAGTTGCTGTTAAACAGAATCATAACTTCTTCAAGTTTGCAATTGAGGCTTAAGTAATTTGGAGCAAAGCACCAAAGATGTAAGAGTTGAAATGAGTGACCTCTCTGTGTGTGTCTGTTACTATGCAAGTAATGAGCGGCAGCAAGTGATGTCTGACAGTTGGCGGTTTTTCTCTGATTATCCTGAGATACATCTATGCAAGAGTGTTTGAAAGAGCTGTCCTTGTTATCCCCCTGTTTCATCCAACATACTGAAGATGAATTACTTCATATTTTTACATTTTCTAGTTTTTCTAAACTACATTTACATTTCAAAAGGATAGGTAACAGAGCAACTGAATGGCTATATTGGTCACTCCTGACTGCTTGTCCACAATTATTTTGACATAGATTATGGATATAGAATATAATGGTATGGAATTTACCCTGCATGGTTAAATTCAATTTTGGCCTTTTTGTACAGAATGGAATCAGTCCTGCAGTTAAATGTCTATTTCCCTAGAAATGCCCTGATTTGCATTTGCACAGTTATATATTAATATCTTCAACTTCTAACTGCTGTGCAGCACTACTAAAACAGTAGGGAGCTAAGTGCCTTGCTCAACGGCACATTAATGGTAGCTCTCCTGGGACGCTTATGCTTAATGACTTTGATATGAGGTACTGTAGGTCACCATTACTGAAAATATACACTTATTTGCAAAGTTTTATTAAATGGGGAAACACTTTACAGAACTTTGCATAAAGGTACCATCAGCACAACAGACTGTGACATTATTCTGAACACACAGCACAGCAGTGTGCTGCTCACTGGTAAATTTAATGGCAAGGAAACCATTTTCGGCTGACAACAAGCTGTATTTTACGACAGCAGCCTGTGCAGAATCAGCCGCTGAACATAAAATGGGTTTCTCATTCTGGTTCTATCTCCACAGTCCACAAAGATGTTATTAGCACTGAAGCATCACCCTTCACCAGAGATTTGATAAAGTACCCCTGTACTTCCTTCAAGAAGCCACAAGAGGAGCTCAAAGTCAACTGGAGGTCTGCATTTGGGACTTCCACCCTTGTTTTCTCTGACTTAAGCAAGAATCCAAAGCCTGTAAACTCCCCTCTCTCCTCAGCCAGCAGTCATTTGAATTCCTTGGCGGCAGAGCGAGGTTTATATAAATACAGCATCTGCCAAGGGACAACAAGTCCCAATTATGCCTCTGGTGGCTGGCAGAAGCAAAGTGCTGAGTTCTCCAATGGGGAATCGCTGGCCTCCTACAGTCACCCATCCAAGAAAATGAGAATTGATCACAGTCCCTTTCCCAGTAACAATGCTCGAAATGGAAC
Organism: Helostoma temminkii; assembly: GCA_900302695.1. Lineage (NCBI taxonomy): Eukaryota > Metazoa > Chordata > Actinopteri > Anabantiformes > Helostomatidae > Helostoma > Helostoma temminkii. The sequence continues at coordinate 29,260 of OMLM01008581.1, forward strand.
CCCCAACTCAGGGTGAGTAAATCTTGTTTGGCTATTCATGAATAAGTTTATAATAAGAGAAGTTCTTTGCAACTTCAGGGAGATGAGTGGGATAAAACACATCTGACTGAATTTTTAATGCAACATTGTTAAATTCCAGCTTGACGAATAGCTATGGTAGGATAAAAGGCAAACAGTTATTACTAACACATTGCACATGGTTAAAGGGATGCAGGGATGCTGTTTGTTCACTAATAAGAGTTTTACTCTTATGTTTTCTTTTCAGTTTATTTGAAACTCATCATTTTCACTTCTGTCAGAACATGCAAAATAGGAGCGACAAGTCACAGTTTCTCCATTTCTTCCAGTCCCAGTGCCCCTTGTTGTGCATCTCACCGTCAACCAGCTGTACTCAGAGTGGTCCACAAGGAGGGGGAGAATAAGGGACGACAGTTCTATGCCTGCTCACTTCCCAGAGAGACCAAGTGTAACTTCTTTGAGGTGAAAATGCAAAGGAACTCACTGTGTGGCATTGTGTAGACTGGAAACTAAAGAACTATAAATTGGTGTTTTGGCCAATACACATATACTGTACAATTTTTGCATCAAATCTGAATGACTGGGGGAAAAAAGACTTACAACTAAGTTAACAAATCCTTATTTTCCCTGTTGCAGTGGGCAGACTTGCACTTCCCTTTTTGTCACCATGGGAAACGCTGTTTAATGAGGACGGTGCTGAAACTAGGGCCCAACAATGGCCGGAATTTCTACACCTGCAGCTTTCAAAAGGATAAACAGTGTGACTTTTTTCAGTGGGCAGCTAATGAACGTGGTGTTTCTATCCTCCCTGGTTGTTAATATGTTTAGCAGTACTATAGTTCAAAATGAAACCCTGATATCTATATGTTCATATACATAAATTGATATAAGAAGAAACACTGTAACTCATCTTTGTGTTTGTGTCATTGATCAGACTTGAAATATACATTTTATTAAATATATGACCTTAAGATCTTGTCCAACCACACTTGTTTGTCTGTTTAAATTTTAATACATTTTGTCCAGTGTTTCATATAGTTATCATGAGAAAGGTGAAACATCAAATAAAGTCAAAGCAGTTGAAATTTCAAGTGACAAATGTATTTCCTTTTGAATTGTCTAATTACATTTTATTTATAACTAAAGCTAAAATTATCAATATAAAAAGACAGGGTGAAGACTGTTAATTCATGTAATTATGGAAAAAGATACAGACAATTACAGCATTTAAAAGCAGTCAACAGTTTTCAGTAGTGGTGTGTCTGACTCTGAGTTTGACACCATGTAGTGGAACTGGGATAAGCCAGAAACTTTGTTACAGGCTGCACCTGAGGAGATGAAGAACAAACCAATAAAATGTTACAAAGCACAAAACTCTTAAGATCCTAATTAGAACTGATAATAAAATGTGATTTTTCTTTTTTCAACATGTTATTCCAGCTGTTTTCATCATTACATTCTGATTTAATGATGAGAAAAAAAGAAAAGGGGAAAAAAAAGGTTGTGCTTTTGAGTTTTCCCAAAGCAGGTGTACCACTTTAGTTTCTCCCTGCTGTCATAAAAGCATTTCTCATAGAATGGATCATTTTTGGGTGAAGAGAGGTTTAACTTTAAACAGACTAGTTTTCTTTTCTTAGCTTAATAGTCTAGACCAAAACAACTAGTTAAAACAACCGAATACTAAACAGGGACAGGTACATGTTTGTCATTGCCATGATGACCCATTAAGTTGAATATGAGTCATTCAGTAGTGTTGGAAAATTTGATGTTATTTTGAAGAAATAATCTGATAATTTAGATATTATTCTATGTTAACCTGGCATTGATTCTGCAGCCTATTATTTAATTTTTTTTCTGCAAACGAGTTTAATGTGAAGTTATGTGTTTACTGTATTCCTGTATATAGATAATAAGCTTGGATTGCTAGATCAGTTTTTAGAAGCGTTACAAAATATGAAGGTATTCTTTATATGAATGTGCATTAGAGAAGTAATCAGAAATATCTGGAGAAACTTCAATCTAATGCAATTTTAAAAAAGGTTATGTTTCAGTGCATTGCAGTCTGTATTTGTGAACTTTAACACTCACCATAATGGCCTGTTGTGTTAGCACAGATGATGGCTCCAAAGAATTCAGAGTAATGCCTCTTGATTCTGGAAATGGCCGTCTTGCAGGCTGCCGAGGGATCTGCCCCGGCCCTCATCAGCTCCACGGCCAAGTAGCTGTTGGCGGGATTACATGGTATACACATGAGGCAAACTGACACTAAGTGCTGTCAAGGCCACTAACCAGATGATGATGTGCTTGCAATTATGGAGCAAGATAAATCTGATGCAAACAAATAT
>OMLM01008581.1:31642-48841 GCA_900302695.1 Helostoma temminkii
CAACGTGATTTTTTTTTTTTTTTTTTTTAATGCTGACATTCCTAGATGCAGTTCATGGTCTGTAGGTGTGCAAAATCAGTAAATGGGGAGAAATTGTAATGTACCATTGCTGCACTGCAAATCACTTGCTTTGTGCACACATGCTACAGGTGCCATTAACTCCATTAGCCTGGGGTCAAATGTATAAATAAAGAGTGAGATGCCAGTAATTTCCAAAAATTTTGTTATTTAAAACTAAATGAGATTTTAAAGTGGAAAATGGTAACGGACATTGTTCCTCTGTGAATACTTCTAACAGCATATGCATCATGTGATCCCCTCCCCTCACACAAAATGGTAAATTAGTTAGACTAACATTCCCCTTAACCTGTGATTTGTTAACCATGTGATTTGTTAACTGAAACAGTTATATAAATTATAATATATTATATACCTGTAGTTTGCTCATGTAAAACCAACACATTTGTAGTTTAAAAAAATACTCCAATGGTGGTGACATAGTACTGCTGGGTAGTAAACTCCAAACTGTAGGTAGGTTTGTGACCACATGTATCAGTATAAATACCAAGAGCTGTGAAACATTTGAGCTTGGAGAGTGAATGATAAATACACTGAAGTCCACTCATAGCAAGTTCTTGAAAACCCCAGCTCCCAGGAAGTGACTCAGAAAACTGATTGAAATCAGCCCCCGGGTGTTGGGTTGTGTGTGACTAGAAATGTAAAGCTGAATGAAACATAAAACAGCATGTGTGCTCACTAAACTATCCTGGATAATTTAAAAAAACCCTTGTGGGACTGACATTCTCACAGCCTGGAAACAAACATCAGCTTTAGTGAAATCTCGTCTCTTCTGTGAAATGTACAAATGACAGTTCTGGAGCAATGTAGTCACACCTCCACTCTTAAAAATGGTATTGTTGCACTTGAAGTAATAGTCACACCAAAAATTGGCTGTTAAAAAAAAAACTACAGCTCACTGATGTCCATATTCTCTGAAACATAATTCTCCTAAAGAAAAAGGCCATCCACAGTACCCTTAACACTCTATTATTCAAATAGGTGGGTGAGGAGTAAACCCTGGTTAGCGTGCATAAAGGAATTTGGTGGTTAGCAAGTCTCAGTGAATTTTTAATACATTTATTAAAAAAGGAACATGATTTATTAGTGGTTATTTTACTGACATTAGGTGAAATATGTAGTTACAAAGGTTAGTTGCTTTTCCTGTTTAAATATCCTATTTTAGATTGTAGATGTCTACATATACAATACAGAAGGCTATTTTTGTTATAGAAAGACCAATAGTTAAAGTACCTTGGTAGAAAACGCATCATGACATCTCCATCTCCAGTAGCAGCAGCAGCACCAGCAGCACTATCTGCATAGGCCCCTGCCCCAGCAATAGGAGAATCCCCAACACGGCTGCAACACACATTATTAGATTTTTTTTTTTTTTTTTTTCCCCCAGACATGCTCCTGAAGGCTGATGATCAACTTTCTTAATCAAAATTACCAATACCTTTATTTTCTCATCCCTGATGTGAACACCAACACAATCTACCTACCCTGGAACTTTGTGAGTTAGTCCATTGGTTGATGTGCCAGCGGCTACATGTCCATCTTTATCAAGAGCGATCATTCCTGGTGCCACACAACACAAGTGCTATTAAAACACCAGCTATCAACAAGGTTGTGAGAAAGTGCATATACAGCTTATGTGTTGTTATAATTATTAGTACATACAGATCAGATTATACCCACTTTAGTAAGCCTGTCTTTTGGCATGTTATGGTGATAAAAATTAAATAGATATCATCTGTTAAATGAAGAGCTTAAATACTTCCGTCGTCTGTGTTAAATAATTAAGCCTACCTATGGTGTCATGGGAGCGCACATTAGCATGCCCTGTTCTCCTGTTCTGTTTCAGCATCATCTTGGGCATGTAGGGTCCACAGGACTTGGAAGGATCCGGAAAGACATTCTTTTGACAGGAGAAAACACTTCATCATTGTTTCCTTAACGTTATTATCATGAGATTGTACTGATGTAATAGCACACTGTCTGCAGGCACACACGTTGATTCAGCTATCAGCACTATTGTCTCTAAGTGGTTTGGTTCTCAGTAATACACAGTCTTGTTTGATTTTCAAGCTTAAAAAAATACTTCCAGTGTCTCAGTGACCATCACACCATTACATGAACAAAACAGTCCAGTTAAATTTTCCATTGCTACCAAAAAGTGTCTTTTAGCTGTCAAACACCATGATATCGAAACAGTATGTCTACTGCACCCGCTCATTCGTTCTGGATAGACTGTCGGCACAGAGAACAAGATGTGTATATTTGTAAAAGTGCAGAGTAGTTTGACGAACGTTCTTCCTGTCTCTCTACCTCAAGGCGTTTGCTCTGCTCTTATGACTGAGTGTACCAGCTTGACCTGCAGAGAGGTATGAAAAGTTCATCCAGTGTCTTCTGCTGTCTTCTGTTATAGGTAAATGGAATTCTGATTAGAAATGTCTACATTTTGAGTTTAAGTGAACTGTTACAAAACCCTGATTTGAAGTCATAAAAGGTAAACTTTAAAATGTTAAAGTAAGGTTGTTTTCATATAGGCTACATCTACATTAGCATTACATTTTTACTAAGCTGTCATCATGCCACTGGTAAACTAAAGTTGGCCTCAAGTCCATTTTATGAAAGTGCTGTGCATTATTCATAGAGCAAAGTCTGTTATATATTTTCATCAAGGTGAAGGTAAACCCCTTGGAAAAACTTTATTTAGTTATAAATAATAGAAAGATAGTTGTTCTCCAGTGACCTCTGCAAAAATATGAAATTTTTCAACAAAGCCTGTCAAAGGATTTATTTGTTTACAAAGTAAAAGGGGTAAAATGATACTTTTCAAGTTGGTAAGCTGTGAACTTAACACTAAAACAAGATTTTATATAGAACTGTCCCCACCAATATCTAATGGATTATATGATTTATAACAGCATCCATAACGTAGAGGTACTGTTTTTAAACCAAAGCTGTTGTGAGTCTTGTATAATTTATCTCTACTTAGTGATAAAACTTGCCTCTGCATTACTACACTCTAACAAGTGTTGATAAATGCATTGAACTTCTTTAGGCAAAACTTGCATGGTAGAAGTGATCAGCTTTTGCTCTTCCTCTGACTACTGCCGAGGCACGCCTAAGGTTTGTAGTGATGATACTCAGTGACCATCAATAGAGGTTTGTCCTCCTACTGGGCAGGCCTAGGTATATGATCAATAGGACACTGCACACCCCCTCTGGAATGATAACTGCTAACTTAAAAAGGGAAAAAGAAATCTTAAGTGTGGAAATTATGAGAAGCAACTGGGGAAGTGAACAGGAGAGCTTTAAAGAATAGCAACAACTCATTGCTGTAGGGCACCACCTCTCACACAAAAGCGGACTTTTTATGAACTACTTTAGTATGCTTGTCAATTTCCCAGCTTAATATCAATCTTTTTGAAGCAGCGTGCCTGTAGCTAACAAAAGAGAGAAAAACACACAATCTAATATGCGCACGCACACACACACCTTTCGATAATTAGGTTGGCAGTTGCCCTTCAGCCACTGTGAGAAAATATTCACAGATGTGTTGGTAGTCAGGTCTTCTGCAATGAAGCCCATGTTTTCAGCAAACACAGAAGCTATAAAGAGAGAAGTAATATTTTCAGGTCGAGTTGCTCATTCTGGTCTACACACACCTTGGGTTATAAGAAAGCAAAGGGTCACAAACAAAGAAGGGGGTGAAAGCAATCTCATCTCATTTAGGCTTGTACTGGCTTGTGGATTTACCTGGCACTTTGCTACTGTTTCAAACAGCACTGATGACATTATTATTTCCGTAAGAATTCTGGTTCAGTTTAGATGAAAAAAGCCAAATTAATAGAGTTTCATAGTATAAACTTAAAAGTTGCCCTTGTGATATTTTTTCTTTGACACATGAGCCAAATGATTTGATTTAAAGCACTCATATCAGATGGATTTAAAAGTGTGCGCCTCATCTTTGTCTACTCATTTATTGCTCACATAAAAATCGAATCTCTTCTACTTCATTGTTAATTGTTTTTTCGAAATGGATTAAAACAATTTCTGCATATTTGTGTAAAAAAGAATTTACAGACTTTGCTGTAGAACAACAAACAGGGGTCAAGTGCATTCTCTCTTTTTCCTTCTTGAGAAATTGAGTCCGCCTGTAGCAAATTTAATTGACTAGACAGAGATTAGAAAAGCACAAACCTGTGTTTATAACATCCCAAGACCTGAAACTGAGATTCAACTTTCAGCATAATCAAAACATGGCATCACGGTGGAGCAGTGGTTAGCACTGGCACCTCACAGCAAGAAGGTCTAGTACAGTCAGAGACTTGTCCTGAAACTGGCACTGTTAATTTTTTTATATTTAGTTAATTTTCTTTTTTCTAAATATGTTTTGACTTTGCCACTATGGGTCATACTGTGTGCACTGATTGCCAAAAAAACATATTTTTTCCACTTTAAAATACAATTACAATTCAGAAAAAAGCTGAAAAAGTGAGGGCATATTTTTTTATATATACTATAAGAAGTGAGTTCGTGAATGTATCCTTCCCAAGCACTTGTCTGTTATTCAGTCATTCTATTCATGTTCAGCAGCTCTGACCCATACATTAATAACTAACTTTTATTAGCTATCTAGATGTTAAAGCTTATTGAAGTGTTGCAAAAAGTACACATTAAGCGCCTAAAAGGATTTGCTCCTAACGTGACATACTTGATTAAAATAATCAATGCTTATTCAAGTATCAGAATGTATTCTTAAAACATGTATTACTCTTTTCATGTCAAACTGAACTGGAATATCGCTCAACACAACTACATTTAAAAAGAGCGTGAAGAAAATGTCAGCTTTTTGTTCATCAATAAAAAAAATAATTAGCATTTTGTTTAAATAAGTGACTCTTTCTACATGTTAAGAGAATATCTTCCAACATCACCCACTATTTACATATCTTTTGTAGATGTTGGGTCACACATACCTGACTCTCCCACTAACAGTGTGTGCTCAGTGAGCTCCATCACGGCTCTTGCAACTCCAATGGCATTCTTTATTCTTTTCAGGTCTGCAACTGCACCCACTTCCATTGTATCCCTGCTCATTGAGAAAACAGCAAGAAAAAAATACTTATAGCTGTTGGATTGGTAATGTCAAGTTGAAGAGACAGCAAGCATTGACCTTTATAAAACAGTATTGGTAATGAGTACAAACTGCAATAGATGTTCTGATGTTTCTTATACTGTCCTCACTCTTGTAACTCTATTTGTTTTTTCAATAATTCCTAGAATTTAAGCACTTGTACCTCATGAAATACACATTACACCTAATTATTTGTCAACTTTCTTGATATTACTTACTTCTTTTACATACTGTAGATGGAATTGCTAGGACTGGATCAAGCACTCTTGCAAACATTAAGAGGGCAATAACTAATATAAGATGCCTTTATCTGAGCCCAAACAAACTCAAGACTACAGCCACAACTTTGCTCCTTGCCTCTCCTGTACCATTTCTTCAACTACGTCACTCATAATGTGTGTGTGTGTGTGTGTGTGTGTGTGTGTGTGTGTGCATGATAGGTGTGGAAGATATAGCTTAAAAATTATATCACGATATTTCAAGAAAATTTGCAACAATGATAATTTAGTAAATCAGTATTCAGGAATAATCAGCAAAGTTAGTAATTAATATTTAGCAATGACTGCAGCTTACAGGCCGCAGCATTTGTTAGTGCACACAAAATGGATTTTTTCAAATATTTTCTATCCTTTCTTTTCAGTGAGTTACTGTTACTGACTGCCTTTACATGCAGTTTAATAACCAGGTTACTCAGAAAGAGCAGCTTTCTTCAGTAGTCAGGGAATGAAATTTCATAGGTATTTAAGAAGTCTGGTTATTGGAAATATGCGAATACTGCATTAATGAATTGATTTCTCTTTCCACATCTGACTTATTTTAGAAGCATCCTGCATTCTGACTTTATTTTGGAAGGGGAGTGACAGAGCAGGGGGAGAGGAAAAGAGAGAGAGGGACACAACTGATACACAGTGTGATGTAAAAATAAAATAAATCTGCAGTGGAAAGAGACTTGTTTAGATTTATATGAGGGACTTTTGGGTAAATTTCATCTTCACTTAAGACAGAGTTTCATTTAAAAACAAAGCAGACATCACACCGTAATCATCTCTCGTTATTTAGCTTTCTGCAGCCTTATGTAACACACATTTCTCCCGCACTTTGGGAGAAATGATGAAAACGTCCATACTATTGAAAACATTTTTTAGTTACTAAATAATCATCTGAGGCTGACATACTGCTGTGGTTCTCAGACATTTAGCTTGTGTCGCTGTAGTATACCTTAGGGAACAGAAATGTGACATAATACACGACTGCATTGCTAGATCATTAATCATTAATATGACCAAATTAGAGTTCTCTATTGTATAAAAAATATACTGATATTATCATGGAAGATATGATATGGCACGCCCCACATATCTGAGTGAGGACTGGTTTGTCCAAGCAGGGCAGAAACATAGATCTCCACGATTTATCAGCATGAAAATTTACAGACACATTCTGGGGACCTGTTTAAAAGAGAAACGGAAAGCTTAAAGAGTCAGATGTAATTAGCAAACTGTGTGGTGCTGTTGTAAAGTACAGGGTGTACGTAAAGGTGGCTGCCAAAGCCCCCTGCTGCTTAAAAAGCTGTTAAGCACATTGTTTTTTGTATTGCACTTATTTTTTTAATAATTTGTGTATTAATTTAATTCTGTGAATCAGCTACCGTAAAAGTGCACTGTACTGTAAACTGTAAGCAGACAGAAACACTTTGACAGAACTTGTGAAAAGGTCAATTTGGTGTTTGGTGAAATAACGAGACTCACTGTTTTGAATCAGAATGTGTTGAATCGCATTGTATCGTGGTTAGGGTGTGAATCGTATTGTATTGCATTGGACATTTGTGCACATGTATTGCGCGTTTCTGCATGTATTTTTAATGTATTGGACCACTGACAGTGTATTGAGATATGAATCGTATAGGCCTCACACTAGATACTAGATACCCTTGTCGAAAAGACTAGGGCTGGGACTGGACCCTAGAGTATTTTTGACATTGTCTTTATACACCACCACAATGGATTTGAAATAAAACAATCAAGATGATTGATAGGTGATTGAAGTAGGGGTAGGGGTGTGCGATATTGGCAAAAAATAATATCTTGATATTTTTTTGGATTAGTTATTGTTGTATAAAAGGTATAAAGGCAAAATCATAAAAAAACAGCCCAAATTCTTCTAGACTTAAATGTAAGCTGCATTCGTACTTGCACTAGAGCCCTGAAAGTACTGCCATCCTGCAGTGTTCACAGGCTACAAGGGGTTTTCTGTGACAGCTTTACCATTTCTTGAAATGAGAACTTGCACTTGGGCCTACTGTTTTTCCTCCTGACAGGGTTGAGGGCCGCAGCAGAAAACAAAACACTGTAAAAACAACAGAAGGTCTGTATGTAACCCAGAAACATGAAGTGGACCAGAAAAGCTGAGACACCACATCTGGTCCTGTTTATATTTATTTCTTAGAAAATGTGTAAAATATTAGTTATTGCAGGAAAAGCTAGGATGATGGAAGGATGGATACTGAACTAGATCCCCCAGACTAAATGCATTAGCTACACTTTCAGTTTGATACTTTGTGTGGATTGGGTTAGTGGTGGTGACATGGACTGTTGTATAGAGAGGTCCTTTCAATATTTATACACCATTGCAAACTAAAGCCTGAATAACTGTGATAGAGTTGAGTCAACTCCTCCCTAACTTCAGATAAAAAATGTAACACTGTTCACATAAGTTTTTAGAGGCATTTTTTTTCCAGGTCTGTTCTATTGAATCGTGTGAAATTGTGCAGTTGTTTCCATTCCTGATCTCAATCAATCTACAATATGTCTGCTGGCAGTATGTCGAATGTATTTCTTATGCAGCTGTATTGAATAATGTGTGGGAGACTATCCTTTCCCCACAATGTATTTATGACTAACCAAAAAAAGATCTGTTTTCCTGCAAAATGCAAGAAGTTGCATTCCAGAGAGTAATAACAAAACAGTTTGCTGCTTGTCTTTTGAGCGGACATTTCCCTGCCATAATAACTTTCAAGTGAGTAAATGTTTGTATTTAGACACCTAATAATTACCAAGCTTTCAAGGCCTAGTGAGACCCTTAGATCTTATTCCTGAAAATCTCACTGGAAAGGTCGAACAGGCTGTAAATGTTAAAGATACATACACATTTCCAGCACAAATTTCCGAGACAGTTGCACAGCATGTTGACACCTACAGCAGCCTAATTAAAGTGATAAAGAGCTACGTTTTATTAAATTAAATACAGGTAATCTCTGATCAAAACCTAGTAGCAAACATTTCATTTCTATATTGTTCTGGATTATTAATTGTGTGATTTCTATGAATTGTTATTTCAGATAACAGCATTCAAGCTTTAATTAGAAGCTCTAAAGCAACTAAAACTGAGCTACTGTATTCTACAGCTGCTCTGAGATTGCAGAAGTGACAACTGGATAGAAATGCAACACCTATTAAATGTACAGTAGCCTAAACTAATTGAGATGAAAAATACTTGTTTTTTTTTATTTTACTTAATAACATGTCCATGGTTTACCCATTCATGATCATGGCATCCAGCGTGGTCTCCCCTGACTCATCTGGGCTCCCGCCGTAGCCTACACTTCCATCACACTGCTCAATTTCACAGCGGGCACAGCCCGTCTCTACTGCATCCAACACTGAGCCACCGGACTGCAGGACACTCCAAGCTACATGTGTGAGAAACGTATATGTAATATGCTATAAAACAATGTGGGATTTGGGTTAAAAAAAAAATAAAAATCATAAAAATCATACTGTATGACATACATACTGAATGGTAACAACATTTCAGGTCACACCAAGCTCTGGTTAATATTGTGATTTTGTACATTGGATTGTGATAAATATCGAGAGTAAATAATTTAATTCACTTAATGCATTTGCCAAATTTAGATCTCTGGCAGAGGAGTTAAAGGTTCAGATACAATAAATGACCAGTATGACGGATTCCTATTAAACATGAAGCTGACAAGCATTTGGTCACTGATCCCCTAAGTGCCCATGGGGGATCAAAATGCCAACTGGTACAACTGTCACCAGCTTGCCACTAAATTCTCAGACCATTAGTCTGTGTTCAGCAGGAAACTACCACAAATTCTTTCTTTTATCATTTATCATTCGTCCAGCTATACTTTTTGTTCATCACCATCTTTGGTAAGTGCTCTCGTCTGAGGACAAAATTTTATACATATATGTCAAACATTAGAACCATTTTCACATAGCAATTTTAGCAGAATGTAAGCTGCCTCTGCAGGACCCTAGAGAAAAAGATGTATGCATGGGTGGATCAATATTAGTGGCTTAGAGACTACACTTTTAAAAATCTACCTGCAGAACAGAGCAGGGTACATTTTTCACTTTCATAGCTACCTCTGGGAAAAGAAATGATGTACATCTGATAAATTAAAGGGTATCCATCTATCAGATGGTGAGATTTTTAAGTTAGCTTTAATCACCTACGGGTTCGATCTGCTGCTTGGGACATTTTAAACACGGTTTCTATCATTTTTCTTTCATGTTGAATTGTGCACCTGGTGGAAATCCACTTGACAGATAAATCACAAGCAACGTTGAAATATTTTCAGTTTCAATTTCAACTTGTCCAATGTATCATCCTGAAGGGAATCAAATAGAGTCGGGGAAGTGCTGGCAATTGCAGTTATAAGGCTTAGTGGGTTCTGCCCGTTTCATATCGTCATATAAGACTCTGATGGTCTTGCATACTTTTATGGTTAAGCTGCAATTGAGTCACCGAGAAACACTGAATGAGGAGAAAATCCTGAAAATATTAGTTATGGATCCTGCCAGGGATTGTAGTTCACTAAATGCAAGGCACTCTCACTCTATTTCCTCTTGCAATGGAAAATTGGTCATGTTTTTAAATTAATTTAGACAAACATAAAAAAAATATCTAGGGCTACAAATAATTATTTTCATTATAAGTAAATTGATTATAGTTTGGTCAATTTAACTCATTTAAGAAGTAGGACCAGGGAATGGTTGACAAATTGAATGAACAAGTGATTTTTATCTAAGTAATTATTCATTTTCTGTTGATCAGCTAATTAATAAACTAATAATGTTAGCTCTGAATATTTTACTAGAAGGACAGAAATTACAATACCCTATGCAGTAGATTCATAAATGATACTTAGCGGTAAAATCTAATTTTCCCATTTACAATATGACTGCCAAGTATAACTACAAATATACTGCTACTACTAATCATAGTCATAATTGAGGTGGTACTAAATCCATGTAAAAATCTATATCTGCTATGCAACTAACAAACTTTACATAATAACCTATGGGAGCTCAGTGTATGGCTCAACTTGTAATGCCTTTTGTGTGTTACACTGATGTACAATAACCAACACTGTTTATGAAGTACTTTTAAGACCATTTAAGACAATTCAGTGACAGACATCAACCTGGGTTCGACCTGAAAGGGTAACTTGTGTACACAGGGTACAGAATACAGTACATTGCATAATTTATTGTAACAATATACCCACAGAATTATATGTTGTCCACACTTAAACATATACAAAAACAAAATGCCAGTGTACTAATTTAATTTTAATTGGTATGTAGGTGACAATGCATGCGTCATTACAAAGTCACATGACTGAAAGTAATCGGCGTAAACAAATACTGTGTGACTTACCTGCAGCCGTTGCGTTCTTGAATGGCCACGTATTGATAACGACAGGTAACGACGCCTGCCCAAGTGGAAACACAAGCGTTAAAGTGGGAACGAGAAGCGATATGAACATTTTTGCCCGGACACAACGTCGCATGCACATTACAACACGGAAGACCGCTGTTTCCTACTTGCTGCTATTTTAGCGGCACCTGATTAGCAATCACAGCTTAGGTGGTTGTTATCGCGCATCTTTTTTTTTTCAAATGAAATCGCTGTAGAGAGAGAAAACACTTTAGTTTAATGAAACGCTACATTTAAACTTCCTTGTTTTGTCATATGCTGAATGGGCGGGTTGTTCATTAAAGGGACAGTACGCTGCAAATACGTCGGCGCAGCGGGAAATTTCACGTACACTTTGAAGTACTGCGTGTATTTTCGATACGAAAAAAGGTAACCAAAGATTTTCTTGAATATAATGGCCTACATGTAATTAACCAGTGTAGAAGTAGCCTATAGGCTACCAGGCATTAAGCAGAAACCCAGGACTTGTTTGATACCCAGGGTATTGCTTCTAAATTATTTTGAAGAAGGGTAATATATATTTTTTTTCAAATTAGTTTTCATCGCACGTCATCAGAGCACTATACATGTTAGATTCAAAGTTATTTAGAGAGAAACTGCACAAATCCCCTATAAACAAGCACTGTGCAACAGTAGAGATGAAAAACTCCCCTTTAACAGATGCTTTAATGGTGGGCGGGCATTTGCCTCGGTCGGTTGGGGGTAGTGCATAGTGCAGAGATAGAAGATGAGAATAACTGTAATTATATATATATATCTTAGTATATAACTAGTGGTAAAAATGTGTACACTGTAGACAACAATGTCTATTACTGTCTATTTAGACAGTTTTCAGTCTTATAGTTAGCTAAATATTATTATAGCTAGTCCAGCCACACAGCATTTCAATTATTAGACTAATATTGAGGTCAGTTTCTGGCATTTTAACAAGCAACCATACTAAACTTTTCTCACAAAACATGAGAGACAGAGATGTATGTACTGAACTTTCATCTATCAAATGTATTTCACCTGTTGGAAAGTGGTTTTGACTTGAATGGAAATCATACCCTATCACAGTAAGTTTTACTTTACCTGACTGATTTTGACATTTTTCTTCTCCCAGGTTGCTGAGAAGTTCACTTCCCCTCCAGTGAGTTTGTATTTTCAACATGCTGCCATTTAAAGATTTAACAACAACTAAAATGTCTTGGTTGGCTGCATAGCAACTGCTGGAGTGGTAATATTCAATCATTCATACAGGTGTACAGGGTGACCTGTATAACCTAGCAGTTTTCACTAGTTGCACACGTTATTCACACCAGAGTGCTCAGACTGGACCACTTCAGGACGAAATTAGAAACCTGTCAGTGCTGAAACCAAGGCAAGTACTTGTGCTTTTAAAGATTTCTTAGCTCTAGACAGTCTGTTTAAGCTTGAAAATGTCAGCAAGCTGATTAACCTGTCATACCCTTGGATGGTCCTCAGTCCTGTTTCAGCTTTTCTGTTGGGTTTGTTGCTGGCTGGAACTTCACACATTTGTTGTAGACCTTCATTTATTGCAGTGTTTCTCTTGCAGATCTGTATCACATTTATGGCATCTCCCTCCCACTTCTCTATCATGCTGCTGTATGTGCTTCTGTATAGTGTTTTTTTAGAGGGTACTGAGTGGAAGACAACATCACGTGTGAAATTCAGGCAAACTTGAAGGACATTTTTGTTTTATGTATCATTGTGGATTGTTTTGTGGCTACTGGCTTACTGCAGTCCAGTTCAAACATGGTAGTGCATATTGATATAGGAATGTACATTTTTTTGCTATAATTTTGTTTTTGTTGTAAACTTGTTTTTCACTTTAGTTTTAAATACCTGTAATTTCTTTTTGTTGTGCTTTATAGCATCTAGCTGATTGCCAATTTAGATTTTTAATTGGCTGCATGCTCATCTGAGAGATTGTGTAAAGTTTCCATATGGAGAGGAGGGCAGCAGTTCTTTGACGTTTCCGACCGAACTGATGTTAAAGTATAGAAAAGGCTGATGAAAGTTCACATAGATCTGTCTCACTTCAGAGGCTGGATTACCCAAAGGATGTACTTCACAAAGGTTGGCTCCTCAGAAGTCCTGATGTATTGGCTGAGCTTACCCCTTTTCCAAAAATAAAATGGTTTAGTTACAGACCAAAACTGAATGTGCTGTACATCAAGGTGGTACTTGTTTACTTACCCATAATAAAGACAGTTAAATAGTCTAAAGAATTAATTAATTCCACCACCAGGTCAAAATGTTATCTTTACAGTGTGACTCTCTACCTGTTTTAGCCAATGTCTCAGACGGATATAAATCATCTTCCAGATTATCAGTACATAAAATGTCATTTCTTAGAGAGGAACATCACTTAATGTTTCTTATAAAGGGATGCAGGAAATAGAACATGTCCCCTTTTCAATGGATTATATTTTTGCCCAAATTTATCATGATTGATTACTTTATTTGTCTGTGTGCTATAAATACAGAGCATACAATCAATATAGAAGCCCAGAAAAGTCAACAGGCTCACTGATTTCTTTTTCTGTGCATGTATCATACAGTGTAGCAGTTCAGTGCAAAAGTGCCATCCACTCCTTATTTTCCCTGCTGTATTCTGTTCATAAAAATAAATTGCATGACTGTCTAACAGTTCTCTCATACCTTCTGCTCAATGCAGAGATTATTGGCCTATCAAGGATGGAATGATGAATGTAAACCTCCAGATGTAATGGTTTGGATTTTGATTACAAATAACTCATCAAACTAAAATTTCCTTAGAGAACAGTCTTGGCATGAAGTCATCAGTTAACTGTCATCTTTAAGTATATAAATCTATTCCAAAGTTAGATCACTTCTTTCCTCATCTCCTTCAATTTACCTCCTAGTAGCAACCAGTTGTTTGTCAGAGTGAAGAAAACACTGGTGAAAAGTTTTGGCATATGCTCCAAGTCCTACCACGTGGCACAGCTTTGACACTACATACCGTACCTCATGCTGGTTTTGGAATTTGTCTTTCAAGTTCCAGGAATAACATATCATGGCAAAGGAGGCAAAGTGTCCCTCAGAACAGAAAACTTGATAGAATTGGATCCTGTCATTTTGTACCAAACAAGAACAAAGCATGGCCCAGGCGAGAAAACTAACAATATAGTCTAACCTTGAGATGTGGACACCAACAGTGTGTCCTCTTTTACATTATTCATATGAAAAATACAATTTTCACTTATATTTTATTCATTGGTTTTCCCTTAAACAATGGGAAGTCCTAGTTTGATTTTGACAGGGGTATCTGACGGAAAGAAATGGATAAGAGCGAAAGAGTATTATTACTTTCACCTGTGTTATTGATCGAAATTATAGAACAGCTAAAAGAGTAGCTTTTTAATAATAACTTCATCAATCACCAGTGCCCTTTGAAATTGTTTCATATTGTCCTTCATAAAAGTCTGAGAGGGCATTGACAATGTCAGTATGGGTGAAAGCAATGACATATTTAGAGAGCATTTATGGATATTCAAACTCTGAGCATCAGAAACTGATTTACTTACTTACTGACAGCTGCTGGCAAAACGTTGTAGGCATATGCGGCGGATGATTCAAATGATATGATCTCTGGATTTTTGAGTCCAATACTGATACAGATATTTTTTCAAATGCCCAACAATGATATTTTAACCAATAGTAAGACATAACAACAGTACACATTAATAAATACATACATTTCACAAGCAAAGTTTTTGTCTAAGTCTTTATTTTTAGGTGAATACATTCAACATATTTTATTAAAACTTCAGTATTTAAGCTCATATCAATCCTGCTGTGCCCAGTCCTTTCTCTCCCTGCTGTGCTAACTGCTTCGCTCCACCATGCTCTGTACAACCCTTCAGGTATTAGTCAGTATCAAATTACAATAATTAAGAAGCTGCAAAACGTCAAGCAGAAATCCTTGAAATTCTTTGAATAGTTAGAAGGGTGAGCCTTGCTCAAAAACATTTAGAAGCGAATATCTCTGAACTCCTGCCAGGCTTTTCTGTGAGTCTGACTTCTCAGCAGGTGTTAACAGCACCTCTCTACAATATAAGGGGAAAAAAACTACAGCTTTAACATAACTTTATTTCTGTAGTGAACAGAAAATGCAGGTGGTAGAGCGTTTACACCACCTTCTTATGTCTATACTTTATAAAAACATTCTTTTGAGAGAAACTGTATCATTAATATTTTCAGTGTTTTACAGGTACAACGTAAAGTGCAAATATAGACAGATAAAATTGCACCAGAACTCTGCTAAAAAATAACCAACTGACCAATTACTAGACACATTTTGCATTTGGAAAAAATAAACTCACTTGTGATCCCTGGTGGACAAGCCTTGTAATAGACACTATTTAAATGAGAACAGTTTTGGAATTTTTTGTACATTGGCGACCAACAGACACACATTGAAGTCTATGTACAAGCTATAAATATTGGCCAATATGTATAAGCCATTGCAGTTTATTACACCTTCACCCAATTTACGCTAAACAGGGTTATAGCGAATTATAAAAGTCACAGATTGGAACATATCACGGATTTTAAGTCACTGTTAATTTTTTGGATCACCCCACTCAAACCTCAAACAATAAAAGTAAATACACAAATATATTACACAAAAAATAAATGTTAAAATAAGGTTTTCCACAGTGGAGTATGGCCTCATGTCTGCAGCAATAAATATAACAGTTGATTTGATAATAGGTTTAGCTTGGTCCATTCTGCAGCAATGGAATGGTTTTGTCCACCAACTGTGTTCAGTCATCATAACATTAAATGATGTGGGGGCTTCTGAGGTTCTCCTGTTCTTTCACCAGCCATGACTGTCACTGTCAACTACTTTTAACATGCTTTCAACTACTTCGAATAGTGCAGAAAAAGATTTCCTCCCCTTCCTAATTCTTGATTTTTTTTTTTCTTTTGCATATTTGTAACAACTAAATGATTCACACCGTCAAAGAAAATTTTATATTACGCAAAGATAACCTGAGAAAATACAACATGCAGTTTTTAAATAATGATTTCATTATTTATTAAAAAAAGTCCAAACCTGCCTGGTCCTATGTGAAAGAGTAACAGCCTCCTACACCTAATAACTGGTTACCCTTGGTAGCAACAACTGGCAATGAGTCTTTTGAATTTAGAATTTTGGCACACTTTCCTTTGCAGAATTGTTTTAATTTGGCCACATTGGAAGGTTTTCGAGCATGAACAGCCTGTTTATGATCATGCCAGCGGATCTTCTTCAGGTTTAACTATGAACTTTGATTAGGCCGCACCAAAAACCTTAATTTTGTATTTTTGAGCCATTCAGATGAGAACAGAGTTTTTGATCACAAACTGATTTTCTGGTAGAGTACAGAATTCATGGTCCCATCAATTATGGAAAGTCATCTAAGTCCTGAAGCCCCAAAGCAGACCCAGACCATCACACTACCACCACCATGTTTGACTGTTGATATTATGTTCTTTTTATGACATGCTGTGTTAGTTTTATGCCAGATGTAACAGGACACACACCTTCCAAAAAGATCATTTTGTCTCATCAGTCCACAGAATATTTTCCTTAAAGTCCAAGTCCTTGACTGAGGTAAGTGAGGCCTGATGTTTTTTAGATTTTGTTCAGGTTTTTTTTTTTAAATATTAAAGTCCAGTAGGCTACTTAAATGTCAAAAATATATTTTAAAAAAAAAGAAGAAGAAAAGAAAAAAAGAAAAAAAAACATCACTAGCAGAACAGATAGAGTAGTATCAGTAGATAGAGAAAGGAGGAGGAGCTCAGTGTGTCAAGGGAGATACCCTGGCAGTCTAAATCTATAGCAGCATAACTAAGAGATGGTTCAGAGTCACCTGAACCAGCTCTAACTATAAGCTTTACCAAAAAGGAAAGTTTTAAGCCTAGTCTTAAAAGTAGAGGCAGTGTCTGCTTCCCGAACCTGAACTGGAAGCTGGTTCCACAGGAGAGGAGCTTGATAGCTAAAGGCTCTGCCTCCCATTCTACATTTGGAAACTCTGGGAACCACAAGTAGACCTTCACTCTGAGAGCAAAGTGTTCTGTTGGGATAATATGGTACTATGAGGTCTTTAAGATATGAAGGGGCTTGATCATTAGGTGCTTTATAAGTGAGAAGAAGGATTTTAAATTCTATCCTAGATTTTACAGGGAGCCAATGGAGGCAAGCTAATATAGGAGAAATATGATCTATT
>OMLM01008582.1:0-17175 GCA_900302695.1 Helostoma temminkii
CTTTTCCACTACTGTAGTCCGAACATGGTGACAAGATGAAAAAAAAATTCAAAAAGGGAAATTAATTTGATTGTAAAGTTGCAAAATAGTCTTAAAAAGCAATATGAAAAAATAATTCTGATACTGTATAATAAAAACTGTGATGTATTTTATCACATTCTCATCCCACAGTATCACACATTAACACTTCCAACTTTCCATTCAAATACTTGACTCTTACAGATGCATCAATATTTGACAGGATGGGAATGATGGCAGCTTTCTGTTGGATCTCTTGTCAAGAGAATCAGTTACAGGGTGGAAACATCACAGTCTGATTGACTTTAGGCACAAACACAAAATGTTTGTGATTACACAGGAACATGGCATATCTCATATTTCATCTGGATTCTCATTCTATTAACTCAAAATCACAAACTTCAACCTTATGTCAATCCTCACTCAGTGGATGTGAAAAGCTTTCACTTACTGGTGGCATCCAATTTCATAGCCATCCATCCAAAAGTGCTTAAGAACACAACAGTTTAAAGGTAACTCTAAGACCACCTTTTATTGCAAGGCAGCCAAATGGAACCATTAAACAATATGCCATGGCAGTATGGTTTATGTTGTAACAAAAACTTGTCCAAATTATGTCAAAAGAAGGATGCATTCTGGGCCAATCAAATATGCCCCCCATTTAATCTATTTGGACTAACATCCAAAGGAAATAAAATGGGACACAGCAACTATCTGTCTTTTGATCTTTTTTGGAGCTGTGGATTTTTTGTTATCTATTGCTTGCATGAAATGATTTCCTTTGAGTGGCGGTTTGTAAATTTGCAGTTGCTGCTGCCCACTGTGGCTATTTTTTGATGCACTTGTAATGTGAGATTTTCATTTCACATTTATCTATAATTCAAAATGTTTGTTGAATTGTTGTGGAAGTGTCCTAGTTACAAAAGGTCTAGATTACTGATATGGTCAGGCTTTACATATCGAGAAAATGTTTTCATTAGCATAAATGAGTGCTACCTAACAGGAAGCACCAGGTCATAGCTGTTTTGCTGGGGATCTACCAAAGCTGTGTATATTAGTACTGACTTTAGTTATTTTTCACTTAAACATCTGCCTTGCAAAGGTGTAGAAAAACATGTGGGATTGAGTAAACAAGTTTTCACTTCTCTTTCTACCTTTCTACTTCTGCAAATCTGCTGTCAGTCACACAAACACAGAAGAAATCATGGCTGGCAGTCTAGTCACACCTGCTATGCCTGACGTCTTTCCATTAAGTCAAGCACATGCAGGAGAGAGGAGACACTAAAGCAGAAATATGGAGGGGTAGAAGCAGAAAGATGGTGAGCGATCAAGGAACTGAAGCTTGAAGCAAAAGATGGAAACGGATTTAACACAACTTGAGGGACGAAACAGAGAAATAAAAGGCTTTGTTGAGAAATCACAAGAGATGAGAGGCTGAGGGCAGAAGATGGGGGGAAAAGAAATGAGACTGATATAGAGAGAGACATGTTTGCTGCAGAAAGGCACATAGAGCAAACAAACACATAACATATTTGCAATATCGTTAACTTTTGACATTTCCATCTATAAAGCAGATCGGACACAGAATTACAAACTAAAAACAGTCACATGTGATCTTGTTCACTATTAGACATACTACAATACAACATTCCATCATTCAAACACTTTGCTCAACATATTTCATGGCATTTTTATCAGTTTAATCAAAAATCACCTGGTTTAAGTGTAATTCTAGATTATTTACCATGGTTTATCATTAGACCCTGCAATGAATTTGGCATAAAGTTTTGGAGGATTTATTACAGTGTTAGACACCAACACCGCTTTGAATGTAAGGAGGTGCTTTGTTTTTTGGTGCACATCAGAGCCTTGCACAGTTTCAATTTTGCAAACCTCTAATTTGCAAAGCTCACCCAACCTGTTCCTGTAAAGTTAATTAAACACGTAGGCTACAAAGTCGCTCACTTTAAAACTAATTCACATTGTATTTAAGCAGGAGATGCATGATGGTTGGTGGGTGTTTGCACTTGTAATTGATGCAATGTGATTCAACTAGAGCTGTTTTCAGGATAATTACCTGTCCACACACCGTTAGCTGTTAGCTGCAGTGCTATTTCTGAACTGATGATGAAATAAATAGTTGTGTTGTAGGTATGTTATTGTATGTTCACCTGTCAAACACCTGCACCTGAGTTTATATTGCTGTGTTGTCGTATGCAGGACATTTGAATCTGTTGCTATAGTTTCTAGTTTCTGGAGTTTCTCAACTCTTTGGAAGCTGACTGCAGGAAATTATTCCCATTTAACCATAATAGCTTTAGTGAGATCCAACACAGACTTTTGGATGACACGTCATGGCTCACAGTTGTTGACATTTTGGTTCATCCCAAAGGTGTTGGATGGGCCTGAGGTCACAACTCTGCTCAGGCCAGGCAGGTTCTTTGACAGAAAGCTTGGAAAACAACCTTGTGCAATTTTATGTTTCATTGGATAAGGAAGGTAGCTGTGACAAACTATTGTCACAACTTTGGAAGCAGACTTTATTCTTAACATTTATTATGTCAAGTCATTTTGAAATTATTTCAAAGCGATTTGTTGCTTTTTATATACTTCCATATATGTTTTATTGTTAAACTCTTAAAGGTCTTAAATCTTACATTGTAAAGTGCCTGTGTTGTGATTTGGCACTTAAATAAACTGAACTGAGGCTCAGCTGAAAACAGCTGCCATTTTATATACTACAATGATGTTTGACCAACCTGTCAAAACCTTAGTGTATTGATTCAGAGATGTGTAATCTGATATACGGAATTTACTCTTCTAATCAAAGTTATTAAGATCTTAAATCTTGAAACTTGTCTGTAACCGATACATTTTTTCTTGATTCTGGACTAAAGTCAACCTTCTTCTCGGTCATTTACTCTCCCTATCACCTCCTCCCTCATTCTCTTCTTCTTCCTGGCATCCTGTCTGCATGGCTGTCCTTTGCAAGGCCCTATCAATTTCATGTGATCGACAGTGGAGATGAGAGGGAGCATTCCTTTGACAGCTTTAACACTCTGGCACCAATTGACCTGGTCCTCTGCTACCACAGTTAGTCCTGTTTATGGACAGCTGAAGTTATAAATCTACTGTACAAGGCACAGAGACAAACATGGGAAGAGGCTGAAAGACAAGAGAGACAAGACGGGCACTTGCCTGTACAAACGCATACATGCAAGATGTATGATACATACATTGTGTGCATTAAAGGTTCTTCAGTCATTAATGTGAAACACATGACATTATAACATTATATTATTTTAATATCTTGAACCATTACAAAATTAGTTGTTAGATGTTGTTAGATGCTGTAATTATGCCAATACTGACCTTGATCTAATTCGGAGAAAAAAGTCAGAATTCTGAAATTCAGAACTCAAATAAAATTTTATGGTGGCCCTAATTCCCTTCCATAATTTTTTCACATCTAGTTAGGCTATATTTTACATATGGAGAGGAAAACTGGAATTAAGTCTGACTGGTCTCACACTGACTGGCCACTGGACTCATCAAATTTATTTTCTTCCCTGAAATGAACTTTCTCCTTAAAAACAAACTTATTCACACATTGGAAAAGTAACATTACATTCAGTTTTATGTGACTTCAAAGTCCTACTGTGTTTTTAGAATGATAATAAAACATGTGCAGTCGTAGTCATGCTATCTTTAGCATCACAAAAAGAAAGTGTAAGCGGTCTTGAAAATCTTCTGTGTTGGTATTTTACTCTGGATCCTATTTAGACTTAGACTCGGCATTGTTAACTTGTAGCTGACTTGGACTTTCCTTGACTCATATTCTCATATGACTCATACTCATAGTCCCACCAGCATCTCACTAACAAAAAACCTATGGTAGTCCTGAAAAGCTTAGCATCACACATTCAAAAAACATAAGAAAATTAAGAAAGCAATTTTACAAAACAAGCCCAACATTTAGAAAATGAAGCACTGCAAACATACAAAAAACCTTATGTATGTTTCTGCATTTGGTTGTTTTCTCTTTTGCAGCATTTTCTAAATGCTGACAGTAACTGACAGTACAATCATCTTGATTATGCAGCAATAACAGCCATTAATTCAAGATACTCTGGTCCTTGTAAACACGTCACTTTTAATACACTTAGAATAACTTGTTATTTTCGCAACTTTTTCACAATGACTCCAGTTGTCTCTTAGAATTATTTTTGGTCTGGTCATTTTGGTTTTGACTGTTTTTGTATGTTGACCTCTCCTGCTAATGAGGACACTATTAGGAAAGTTTCTTTGTGCAGCATGTAAAAATTATGTTTACCAGCAAAGTCAAAGTAAAAACAAAAAAACCTCTGTTCATGAGAGTGTTATAAAGAAGCAGAATTAAAACATGCTGGTGCGCATATGGGCTCCCTGCTCATTACTGGAGTTGTAATTGTGTTAAGACTGAACTAATCACATTCCAAAACATACACAAATTTAATTGCTTTTCATATGTATCAGCTGAAGTGATCATAATTAGATAAATTAAAAGCTGTACCCCACTTAAAGTAGCAGCAGGCAATTAGAAGTGAAGGAGTCACAGCCAACATGTTACCTTCATCCTTAAAAGTTGTGCATTCACAGTAGCAGTCTCAGAACATGTGATCTGTATGGAAAGATTCATTTTCTTGACCAAGAAAGCCTCATTTTGAACATCAGTGAATGACTTGCTGTATCTCCTGAGCTATAACCACCCTATTATATAATGCAAACTGTAAAAAGGAAATAAAATTTGGAGTTTATCAGATTATTGTAAGGGTTCTTCAACACTCTTAATACTTTATACATCCATCACTGTTTCCTCTGGAAAGTTCCTGGTCCTCTCCTTTCCCAGGAACTAAAGTCCAGGAACCTTTTTGTGGTACAAGTGAGTATTGTCACAGATTTAGAAAAATCTTGCCATGCATATATTTTTTGGTTTACTATCTTTTTGACTCCAGTGCGAGGGGATAGAGGCACATACTGGAACTAGTGGCCCGTAATACTGTCTGTTTCAGTATAGCTGAAAATCGATCAAGCTGCATTTTAAGTATTACTTATATACTAGTGAGTGTCATGTTCACTTTTTCACTTATTCTGCTCCTGCCAACATGGAATAAACTAGTTCCATGGCTTAACCACAGTGAAACAACAATATTCTAACTATATAAAAGAAATTATATGACATTATGTGATTTTCTGCTATTATCAAGGGCTGTGGTTCTAGAGATGGTATTAGAATAAATCTAGATTCAATTGTCATGAAATTTAATATAAATATTTATAGTTCTAGTGAAACAAACTTTCATAGTTTGCACATCTTCACAACACTGTTCATCGTCTTTCTTTTAATCAAAACATATACACTTTGTGTATGAATGCACTGTAATGATACTTTGCTGCATAAACATGTCAGTAGATTGATTTTATAGCCACTGTGAACTTGTGTTATTTACACCTTAAGATAGGTCTCAGTATTCACTGGGCCACACAGCCATTTCTACACATTCTCAACCACTTTCTATCCACTTCACACAAGGTCAGCCCCAGAAGCATTCAGCGACATATCTGTATTCATCACATCTCTATTCACAGCAAACAGGCAACCTGTGAGCCGCCAGCAGCACAGAGTCATCTCTCTGCAGGTACTTTGCACATAGCCTTTACCTCCTATACTAACATTTACATTGGTGTCATTGTGAAATATGTATTTTCAACCTGAAAATGATTTTCTTGCCGTGATGGGGAACAGGTTTCAGGATCTTCTTCATCCTTTTAGTGGTCTGTTGCTTTTTTTAATTAAAGGTAAGGAAAAAAAATAAGGAAAAGCGAGTAAAAAGCTTCTTTTACTTTCAGCCATGGCCTTGAAGGAGCCGGCACATATTTTGCGGAGATTAAAACAGAGAGACAGAGGGAGGAAGAAGGAGGAGGGAAGAAGGCAGATGGAGGGGTGGAGGGAAGAAGGTAGGAAGTGAAAAAAGCCAGGGAGGGGGCACAGAAGGTTTGGATAAGAAGATAGATGTGGGTCAGATTGGTTGACTGTGTGCACAAGGACAGTGTCTCCTTCAAAACACACACACACACACACACACACACACACACACAGAACGCCACACATATCCAATCAATACAAACTAAAATAAAATCAGCAATCTTTTTGTTGATTTATTCATCATCAACTTTTAAAATGTTGGCAATGTTGATGATTATAAAACAATTATATAATGAATTAATTAATCAAATCAAAGTGCTCAAAAAAGTGTAGAATTTAAAAATAGAAACTATTTTATTTTTATTTAGTCCATTTGACAACAAAACTTGATCATGTTTCTGTAAAAGTACAAGCTCTGCCTTGTCTTCAGTGCTTCACACTACACTGAAGTATTGATTCATGGATCTGCTTGTAAGACAGATGTGAAAAGATGTGCAGCTTCTCTTTTCATCTTCTGAGTAGATAGATATGTTCCCCTCTTATCACCCTAGCGGGATGACTAAGTGTGAATGTCCAAAGTTTAGTCCACACTTTTCCAGTTCTATGTTCTGCACCAAATACTATTCCATTCAATTGAATCCACTCTTATTCAACAAATCCCAGTTTCCCAGATTATTTCAGCCGGTTGAGTCTTCAGTCTTCTCCCATTTGTTTCTGGAAGTCTTCTATGACGAGTTCAGGGACACCAGCTGGTGAAGGGATACAGGATGCAGTGGACAGTCTTAAACCTATAGAAGACAGAAGTGATGACAGCCACTTTTAGTCATGTTTGTTGTCATTTATTATCCGCATTTCATCCATTTAAATATTAACATACATGTTTTGCATATCATTTGTTTGCATATTCTTCTAGATAGTATTGTACATGTGCACAAGGCTTTGGATGTATGACAGTACCGTTATAGTAAGTAAAGTTACTCAAGATTGCAATCTTACATAATATTATTTTTCAGAAACAAAACAGAGGTACACAAGGGTTGCAGAGGTGATGTATATAGACGCCATAAAAAAATATACAGCTGTGGAAGCTGAAATTATTGATATGTTTTCTATGTTTTATGGTGGTAATAGTGTACTGGTGACAGGAAGTGAGCAGAGAGAAGCAAGATGAAATGCAACAAATACACCCAGCCAAACTCACATCAGTGAGCTTGTAATTATACTCTAAGCATCCTAAACCCATAAACCACTTGATTATCCTAAAGGTTAATCTAGGCTAACTTTGTCTAACCAGGAAAGTGCCTCTTCAGAATCTATTTTGCATAATTGTTCTGGCCAAGATATCTTTATTAAAAGAAAAAAACCTTACACTTCCTTACTCAATCCTGCGTACGCAATAACAAGGCACCTTTACCAGCCTCTCTGTCTCTGACAAAAAAAGAATAAAACTGCTGTTCATTTTGAGTCCCCATATTATGTGGTATGCCCAATGAATTGGAGGGTCTGTCAGTTTGTTGTGTGTTATAGAGGTTATTAGTTATCTGTGACTTTGTATTGTCCTCCATCAGTAGCAGATACAGATGATCTGCTACTACAAAAGAAGATAAGGAGCTAAAAATATTCTGGCAGAAGCATCTAATGAACCTGTCATACAGTAATATCTGCTCCTTTGTTTTCTCCTTCCCCTTACGGCAAGGAGACAATGTTTTTGGTTCTATTTGATTGTTTGTGGCTAGCAAGCTATTTCAAAAACTTTGACGTGCAAATTGGAGGGAAGAAGACAAAACACAGGGTAACTAGTTTATACTATGGATCCTGGAATTCTTTTTTAAAATTTAATTTTAAAAATTCACAATTGTTAGCTTCATATGCTTCATATGGCTTCACGTCTCGGACATATAGCCTCGAGCACACATTTTGATTTAATATTAGGACAGTGATTATTGTGGACAATATTGGTATTTTTTGCAGTTATTTAATTGCACAGAGTGACATCGCGCTTGCAACTGTGATTACATAAATCATGCTACATAAATCATCCTATTTAATATTGTGATGCACACAGATGTACCTTTGCTCTCTGTGTAAAAGGTCACATATACCCCTTTTCCACCGAGCCAGTTCCAGGGCTGGTTCGGGACTGGTGCTTGCATTTTCACAGCCTAAGGACTTGGCCAGGAAGACTTTGCTGGACTAGAACTAAGAACCAATTGCAACAGGGGCAGGGCTGGAATAACTACAGCTTAGTTCTAGAGACAGAAATCAGTGTATCATTTATTAGACTAGTTTGTAGCAAGATGAAAAATGTTACGCAACCCGATGAGGCAGGCACCTTTACCTCTTGAAATGTAAGTCACCATAGCCCTTCACAAATTGGGAAGTTGTGGAGAATATAAACTGAGACTTAATGATTTTGGCGTGCATAAGTCCACAGTAAAGACATTTGGGTACATGTTTTGCAAAGGCATGATGTTGATGATCAGCAGCTTTATCTGAGTTCCAACTGTGGAGTCAGCACATGAAATCGCCATGTGATTCCAGGACCAGTCTTTCATTCCTCAGATTAAAAAAATGACACCCACATCCCAGTTTTGGCTCCCAGTGGCCACTTTGAACCAGCACTAGCACCAGCCCAGAACTAGTAGCAAGTTCTTGCTGGTCAAAAAAGAGAAGAGTAAGTCATCATTAACCTCACTTTTGTGGGGAACACCATACCTTACATGTTGCCATCTTAAGAGCTGCTGCACTGTGAAACTATGTTACTCCCAGAGTGCTGTTTACTGACATTTAGTGATCAAAGTAGGCATTGAACTTTTGACCTGCTCCTTTGAGGCTACAGAATAGTTGAACGTAACTCTGTGTGACACTACTGCATGGAAACAAATGGAAAGAGTTCACTGTGGAGCATTTGTGTTGATGTGTTCTTACAGCTGTACAGGAGGAAAACTGGCTGAGACAAACACATCTGTCGTTGCAGTGTGTAACATCAAATTGCTTTTATCTCAGACCCAAACAAGATAAACCAGACCTACAGGGGTGTCAGAGCTTCAGCTGGGATCATCGGAGAAGTAAAACTGAGTGCTGGGGATTTCTGAAAGATTTTTAAAACCACATTAAACAAACATTTTATATGAAATATTCATCCATTGCACAAGCATGTGTTTGTGCTTAGCGCTCTATTTCTTCGTTAGAGGCATTTATCTCACACACATTTAAGATCTTTTGTTTTTGTTTTTTTTAAGTTTAACTTTTTTAAGTATTGTTTGTCCTTCTAGTAGCAATAGAGTCAAACTTTATAATACTCTGGTCCAGAAAAAGTAATAGTATGTCCAACAATGCCTTGTCCTTGCAATATGAAATACAGAATAATTATGGTCCTACAGAGTCAGTTTATTAATCCTTTGGTCCTTGTAGCACCATCATCGCACTCAACATTTCTTAAAAGTAAATAGCCATGCAATTTGTCACACACTGTTTAAAACTTTCAGCATGTCAACTTTTTGTGCCAGGTCAAAATGTCAGATTTGCATGAATCAAATTATATGGTTAGCACATTTGTGCTTTAAATGAAAGGTTCTTTTTACACTAAAGCACTTTACTCCCACCACTAGAATCACTCCGCTCACATAAGGGCATTAAGATCATACCTGTAAACTCATCGGATCATACCTGTAAACTGATTTTGGATCGGATTCACTCCTCCTGACCATCAGTTCAGGGGGGTTTTCAGGTTTACAGGTATGATCTTAATGTTCATGACAGTGTTGATTTTGAAGTTTTACACCATTTTGGACAGTGCTTTTTCTATCTGTGCTGTCAAAAGGGGGGGAAAAGCAGGTTTTATAGGTTAGAAAATATAATATTAATATAATGAATATTAATAGCATGGGCTTGCCATGCTGGCACACTAGATTAAAATAGTTTGATGGCAGCTGAAAGGAGACTTGTGACATCTTTGGTTTGTTAAACTATGACTGTGAGCCTCCATGTTAGTTTTGTTTTGCATTACAGGATTTTTAAATTTGGTAGAAAATCCTTTAGTAAACATTACACATAGTACTGTAAGAATAGTTCCTATTTTCGTCCCCTGGTTTCACATTATGGGATGTACTGAGCACTGTACGTGATCTGGCTGTGTTGTGGCTCCATCACAGCTGCTTTGAGACAATCAGCACTCAGTGCAGCCAGTTTGTGTGTGTGTGTCCACCGGCTGTGTCTCTACAGCTCTACCATCTACTCGCCAAGTCTGTTTTTGCCAGAATTCATGACTCTGAAGGGTTTGGTGTTTTATTGTAAATAGTGAGTATACTAAATAATTTAAAGCATTGCTATTAATATTTATTTATATAGCTTCATACCAAAAAAGTTCATACCCTAAATTCCAAAACGAACATCACAAGCAGTTCATGGCAATAGTACAAGCTCAAACACCAAATGATATGTCATAAAGCTGCTGACTGAAAGTTGGGTAGTTACACACACTGATGTGGGCAGAGATACGTTGCTCATGACTTCTGATTTATGAAGATGTAATGGCTTGAAATACAAACCTGGAGGGGTCATCCTCCTTAGAAAAGCTTCCCTTCACCTCAATGCTGTTCATCTTGTTCTCAAACATCCCATAACTCAGTGTCACCTGCAGAGGAGAACACAAACATACACATAACAGTGAGAAGAAATGCATCTGCATGCACTTTTATGTGTGTATGTGTGTTACTACCTGATGAGGTATGCTTCTTTGGCTGATGAGCAGCAGGTTTTCAAGGTGGGAGTGGAATAAAGGACAGTGAACCATCGAGATGCCCAGCCTCTTTTCTACAATAAAGCCCACCGTACAGTCGTCAGGGAGACGGATGATCGCCGACGTCTGCTCAAAGCGTGAGCCACTAAAACATACAAAAACCCACATAAACATTAATTACTACAGATTTACATTTCATAAAATACAGCTGACGAAAGACATGCTCTTTGGTCAGAATTGCTTGATATATCCATTTAAATATTTTATTCATATTCTATTCTGGTTATGGGGGAGAAAACCTCAAGAATTAAAACTATAAATAAAAAACTTTTAACCTAAAAGGCTAATGTTCATGATTTAGCACGGTTTGGCCAGTTAACTACTTACTGCATGTACTTTACTGCTGACCTTTTACAAAGAACACCGTAAATTTTTAGATTGATTCCCTATCCTCTAGCCCTGGGCAGTCATTAGTCTCAGTTCTTTGAGTGCAGTATAAATATAAACTTGCAGAGACCTGAACCTTACTTTTAGATTGGAGATTTGTCACTGTGAACATTCAGCCATATTTGTTTTTTGTTCACAGTTATGCTGGTGATAAATGCAGCTGAAGAAAGAGGCCATTTGGAAATGCAGTACTTTGTTGGTGCATTCAAGTGTTAGTTGGAAAGTCAGACAACAGACAATGCAGTGCACAGCAAAAATCTTCAATCTTTAAAGTCATTAAACTCACATTATCTGTATCTTGTATGACAACGCTGTGCTTGATTTTTTTCTGTGCTAATTTTTTTTCTGACAACACAGCAGTGGAATCAAAACTTCTTAAATTTGCATTTCATAAAGCACACTGATATTGCTGAGTTAAAATGAACAAAATACGTAATAAATTGTTTAATAATTGTTTGGTAAATTACCTTTTATTTTTAAAGCAAATTTCAATTAGATTTTCATGAAATTAAGTAAAAGCAGCAGATGTCTGATGTACTAGAACTCAATCTAAAACATGTGCACATAATTAAATTCGAAGCACTGGAATATTTTTCTAAATACCTTGCCCAGGGAACCATCTTCTCTGCCAGCCGTCGACTGAGACAGAATCCTGCACCTCCTGTAGCGAACCAGAACCGGACTTCTCTCTGAGTGACAACACACACAAACACAAAAATGTTAACATGATTTGACAGTAGGGATGTCACAATACCATAAATTACATATTCGTTACCAGTACCACTGAAATTCTACTATAATTAATATCAGTTTTGATACAACAACAAAAAGAAATATAATAATATAATAATATTAACAAACCATTTAATAGTAGAAATATGAAAAAAAACAATGCACATTATAAACAGCTCTGAAATTTGAACAGTAAATTACAAACAAAGCTTTTTGGGTGAGATTTTCAATAGACAGGTACAGACAATGCAGTTAATACATACAAGAAAATGGAAGTAAAATGACTTTGTAATATGAGGCTAACTTCAAGTAAGGCTTTAGATATTGTAGGTTTCACTTGGTTGTGATCTCAACAGCCACTGAATCAGTCACCAAATCACATTCATAATCAACTGTACAGTCATGAAGTGTATGCAGGCCTTAAGTTAAATCAAGTCAGTGTCTTTGAGAGTTATTGTGTATTTACAATTAATTCTCACTTGTCCTACTCAGGCATACAGTGCTGTGACGATTATTTTTCCTGATTTCCTGATTTTTTTTTTATTTATTTTTTTTAGATGATCAAACAGCCCTGCGATGGACTGGCGACCTGTCAGGGTGTACCCCGCCTCTCGCCCGTATGATAGCTAGGATGGGCTCCAGCAAGACCACAACCACTATGGGGATGAAGCGTTTCAAAAAAATGGATGGATGATCAAACTATTTTAAAATTACACAAAGATAACCCGAGTATATTCAAAACAGTTTTTAATTGATGATTGATTATTAAGGTAGAAAAGCTGCCAACTGAAAAAGAAAATGCCCTCTAAAGCTAATAACTGGCTGTGCCACCATTGCTGTTTGCAATAACTGGTTAGGAGATTTGGAAGGAATTTTGGCCCACTTTTCCTTGTCCTGCTGCACTCAGCTTGAGTGCGCTTGAGCTTGAGGTCACAAACTGATGGCCAAACATTCTTATTCTAGATTTATTGGTAGACCACAGAATTCATGGTTCCATCAATTATGGCAAGTCGTCCAGGTCCAAAGCTACAAAGCAGCCCCAGACTATCACACTACCACCACCATGTGTGACTGTTGATATGTTGCTCTTTTTACTAAATGCTGTGTTAGTTTTACGCCAGATATAAGTGGACACACACCTTCCAAAAATTTCTTTTGTCTCATCCACAGAATATTTGCCCAAAAGTCTTGGGGATAATCAAGATGTTCTTTGGGAGAATGTGAGACAAGTTCTTTGTTCTTTTTGATGTGCAGTGGCTTTCACCTTAGAACTCTCCTATGGATCCCACTTTTGTTCTGTCTCCTTCTTCCTGTTGAATCATGACCACTGACCTTAACTGAGGCAAGTGAAACCTGCAGTTCTTTACATTTTGTTCTTGGTTCATCCTCCTGGATGAGTCATTGTGCTGTTCGAAGTTTTCTCTATTTGTAGATAATGGCATTCACCAAGTCTCAAAGTCTTAAAAATGGCTTTTTGCATTTACGCTGGTTATCTTTACATTCAACATTGTAGTGTCACATATGTGTACCCATACTGTACACTGTATGGACTGTACTGTACTGTAATGTATGGACATATGAACTTTGAGTCTACCTGACATTCAAGTAAAGAGCCTTTTACTCTCATGTAAACCACCTTGAAAGTGTTTGTTTTTGTTTCCATTTTTCTGCCTTTGAAACCTGTTCACATCTCTTACATGCGTATAGAAACACATCCCAGCAGACACAATGCTAAGACAATGTATAAAATGCGGAGAAGAAAGAATGCCTGTGTGACTAATCCTAAATAATAAAGTGTAATACTTTCCTTCCCTTTCTTCTCTGGTTTCCCTCCGGATGTATATTGATTGCTCGCTTGCTTCCAAACCAACCTGCTTTCAGCCATATCTCATGTGTTTCTGTGCTTTTTTATATCATTTTTCCCACAGTAACTGCTGCTGATATTTGAAATAGGAAAATGTATCTTTCCAGTGTTTTGTTTGTGTTTCAGTCAGGTTAAGCATTTAAAGTGGAGAATTGGCTTGTTTTAATTCATTTTTTTATTTTTTTCTTTAGTTAATTTCCATTATTTTTTCAGTTTTGCACCCCCTTTTCCATTATTTCTTTTTTACTTATTCTGCTTACATTTTCTTTCCTTTTGTCTTCTTAACATTTTCTATCTTGCTGTTTACAACGCTCTTCCATTCTTTCTAACCACATCCTTATTTTTTGTTTCAGATTTCTTTTTATTCTATTTTTTCATTTTAGTCTTAAAGGCAGTTCATTTATTTTGATTTCTTCTCTCTGTGACATTTCTCCTTTTCCTCTGACTGTTTATTTTTAACATCCCTTTTTTTCCTATACCTTGCCACCCTTTGATTTTATTTCTTTCTGCCCTGCTGTATTAAGGCTCACAATGGTCATAGTGAAAGATGTAGAAAAACAAAAGTGGGAGACGAAGAGAAGTCTAACATTGTTTTTTGTTTTCTCCATTACCTGTCCAACCTCAGCAAAGGATGGAAATGATGGAAAAAGAGGAAGAGGAGAGAGGAAAGAGGAAACAGAAAAATGATGCAGAGGCAGAGTTAGGAAGCGTTAGAAGAAGGTCTATTTTTCAGTGTAAATAGGTGCAATCAGAGCAGAGAATGTGATGTAGAGATGATGAAGAGAGTTATTCAAGGAATCAGCGAGACATATTGAAAATTGCAGAAAGGAGAGAGAGAGAGAGGATGACATGCTATTCAAAGAGCTTGTTTGAATCAGGATGCACTTCAACGCAACAAGGGCATTAACTTTACTGTAAAGCATATGAATTCAATGACATACACACCCATGAATATAGTTGCACGTGTACTCTAAAAATAATTATTGACCTCCTGCAGTTTGACAGCCATATTCCCCCTTCTTCATTTTGTGTGTGTGCGTGTGTACAGTAAAAGACTTTTAGTCTACACCGAGATGGCTTTTGGGCTGAGTAAAATCATCATTATAGGGTTTATGGTTAGAATTTAAGGCTTAAGTTGGGGTAAGTTGAACCGTTGAGTTTGTGAGTACAAAATTTTTCTGACTCATGTTTATAGAATCAGCTGATTCAGACCGATCCTGTCACTATATGCTGAGTTATGCAAAATAATTACTGAAGCCACAAGCTTCTGTCTATCAGGTGAGAAATCATACATATACTGTATATATATTAAATTTGCAAAGTTATAAATTCTTGATGTCATAGTGGGTGGTGACATCAATATATATATATATATATACAATTTCTGTATTTAACTTGCTAGACAAAAAAGATCCAGTGTTCTGCAAGTCACAAAGCTACTGGTACAACTAAAAAATGAAAATGATGGCGAAAATGATGCAATGACGGTGAAAAAACGAGGTCTCAGAAGGCTCTATTGAAAACTCTATTTTGGTCCAAAATATGCACAAAAGTTGCACCTAATCTGCGTAAACACAGTCCAAACCCTGTGGTGCCAGGTGCTTTGTTCACAGACCATTCAAATTCAAATGAGTGAGAGCGGTGCTTTTACACGCAGCACAACTGGCTATATAAAAGTTAAAATTACTGTATTTCCTAACATGGTGCTTATTGATGGTCAGCATCACGCTACCAAAAGGTAATTTACATTTTCCAAGGGTGAAGGATTTGGAAAATTGCAGTTGTCAGATGTATACCAGTTCATAGTTTGAAAGTGTATTCATTTCCACAGTGCTGCATTAGAACGGCAGTGGAGAAGAACAAGAGAAATGAGGAGGAAAGAAGCAAAGAAGGAAGGGTAAAAGGAAGGTTGCAAAGAAACAAATGAGGAATATGAGCTAATGACAGCAGGTTTGTCTGGTGGGAGGGAAAAATAAGTGATCAGTGAAGAAAAAGAAGAAGCAAACAATTCAAGATGGAAAGGAGATAAATAATCCCAGGAGGCAACACAGCTAGAAAACATTAATCTGTGAAGTTGTCTTGAAGACAGTAATGTATGTCCAAGGGGTCACACCTGCCTTAAGGAGTTATCGGTCCTCATAAATTAAATTCACTCTGGGTTCCATGGGAGTTATAGTGTGCTGTGGTGTAAATGCCGTTTCAGTGTTTTTTCAATCCTGCGGAGAAAAATCTCTGAGGACTCATATTTTTTGGGGGGATGAAAAATGGGCAAGTTTGAAGTGTTGAATATTAACACAGAGAATCAAAACAGTTTCCACAGTTCAAAACATGTAACGGCCGTTGAGGCCCACGAAACGTGGGTAGGAGCATCGATAAACACCAATAGAACACAGAGTATAGACAGAACACCTGTCGCCACTGTATATATGTTTTGGCTAATATATGTTTGACTTTGTTATCATATGCAACAGTATATGGGATATGTAGGTTGTTGGTTACTTAAACAACCTGTGCCACTGTACCGTTTTGTTTCCCGCCAGCAGCTCGTGAGCAGTGATGGGCTTGTCCAGGCTCGGTTTGCCCACATAGATGTCACCTTCCTGAGGGAAGGTTGAGAGCAGGGAGAGGAGAGCCTCTGGGTTCACATAGTTATCATCGTCAACATGACAAAACCACCTGAAGAGCAAAAGATGAGCGTATAGATAAGGCATGCAGTTAACATCAAGCAGCAGTTCCCATTGACCTGAAAATGACCTGAGATGTGATCCATCTATTATCTGAATCCCTCACACTTGGAAGGGTCATCAGAGTGTCGCAGCTTATCCTATGGTCACTTTAGAGTCACCAGTTAACCTGACTGCATGTCTTTGGATGAATGGAGGCGCTGGAGTTCCCACACAGAGACAGGGAAACATGCAAATTCCACACATCCCAGAGATGTGAAAAAACAATAACGCTTAAAAATATGTTGTTGGAAGTTTTCATATCAGTGTATTCTTTTAATCAGTATATATGCATGTATGAATACAAGAAATAATCAGATCTATAAAAAACATATCTACATTTGAGATCAAGTATTTTTTATTCAAGGTTTACTTAATATCATATTTTGGAAATTTCAACACAATTAATGGAACTTTCTTAGGTGTCCCAGACCGTATTGGTCATAATGAAGCCAATCAAAATCCTTTCTTTACTGAACTCTGATGTATTTTGTCTCACCCTGCTGATTTTGCAGTGTTTTTCTTCACAGCTAAGCTCTACAGTGCAGCATATTGCTAAACAAATGAAAATCAGAGATTGTGAATCTGAAAAATAATCTGGATACACTCTCTGAATTTCTGAATACCATGGTGGGCAAAATGCATAGATTCACTGAACTCCAACACTGTTTATCATTAGCAAATG
>OMLM01008583.1:5116-28346 GCA_900302695.1 Helostoma temminkii
GAAATTCATATTATTCTCATGGAGGACACACACACACACACACACACACACACACACACACACATACGTGGCATCAACACACGCTGAGCGCATAAGCAATTTTGTCTGTGCTCATAGTGTGTATGTTCATAAAACATTTACAGTATGAGATGAAAGTAAACCACAAATCACATTTGATATTAAACTTATCACCAAGCTTTATGAAAATCTTTACAGTGTTTCTCGCTTTTCATCAGCACGATGCTCCTAAAGAGTCAGTGCTGTCAGTACTGAGCTAATATATTATAGAATTATTACTGATGCATTATGGAGATGCGGATTTTTGTTGTAAATGCACACGTTACTTGTAGTACTAGCAGTACCAGCAGTACTGGTAGTACTAGTATCAGTGTCAGTGTTCAGCTCAGTGTGTGGAAACGTCAGTGTGTCATTACGCATCTGGAGAGAGCGCGCTCCAGCACCCCAGGATCCCCCGAGGAGCGCAGAGGAGGAGGAGGGTGAGGATGGTGGGGATGAAGAGGAGCGCTTGAAGCAGGTTTCCTAGCGTGCTGATATGCCTTGCAGGTTTACTTTCAGGGTGATGGATGGTCACTGTTGGCTCTGTTCCTCCTGAGAGAGAGGACGACAGAGATGGGGGACCGTGACCGGCGGACACGGAGTCTCACGACCAAGTCCCGGGTCTCCAAGGAGACGAAGCTCCGGCTACGCGTGATCTTCTTGGATGACAGCGAGCGCACTTTCG
Organism: Helostoma temminkii; assembly: GCA_900302695.1. Taxonomy (NCBI): domain Eukaryota; kingdom Metazoa; phylum Chordata; class Actinopteri; order Anabantiformes; family Helostomatidae; genus Helostoma; species Helostoma temminkii. The sequence goes on from OMLM01008583.1 coordinate 5,859, forward strand.
AGGTGGAGGTAAGTTTGTCCACACTGGAAATAACTTAACTTTAATCGATTTAACATATAAAACACATGGTTTGACCCTTCTAATAATGCATTGAGACGGTACATGTGCACTCTGTCAGCACTGAAATGACCTGAATCAGTAGCTTACAGTTTAACATGATTGTTTGTGGTCTGCTTGAGTGAGGTTCAGCAGTTTATTCCTAAAAACTGTAAAGATGGAATTAAATATAATCTGTGTTCTATATAGAAATGACTCTATGTTTGGACTCATTCATAACTGCAAGCTGGCACTGATACACAGTTGATATGATTTTTAAATACAAGGTATTTATCCAGAATCGCATGCTGACAGTACTTGGTAGAGGCATGTGATACACTGTAGCAGCTCTATACTGTCCCTTTATACCTGAGAGATGCAGCACAGCCACAGAAAACACACAGTCACAGTCTTCTTTCTCTTACACTATCCTCCACAAAGCCAAACCAGTACCTTCACACTCACTCACCAGTGTCTCCCACTTCTAGGCTGCTGATCCATTCGTTCTGCCATTGATGTATAAGCTGTCATCTCTGATGCCTCAAAGGGGGCTTTGGCTTCCCCTGGGCCTTTCCTACTCTAAAATTATATATATATATATGTTTCCAGTGTCTCAACTTCTTATGTCTCTTGAACATAAGAAGTGGATTCATGTAAGAGCTTCAGTATAATTAGCCAGTAAATCAATTTGTCAAGCTGCAGAAAATTAATTGGTTTTGAATCCATTTACTTTTTTTTTTTCAAGAAAAAGTGCCCAGAAGGAACAAGTTCAGCTCACTCTAGTGTTAAATATCATTGCGTTTCAGACAGCTGGTGATATTTTACTTATATTATATTTGATATTTAACATTTGATTAACAATTTAATAATGTAAAATAATAAATATAATGAAAATAATCACGGCATAATAATCATCTGTATCCTGGTGGAGGGATAGATGGAGTCTGAAGACTTCAGACTTTCTTGTCCCAGTTACCAGAGTATATTTTGTAAGATTAGTTATAGATTAGTTAATATCTTTCCTTCTTGTAAACCAGCACCATAAACACCTTAAACCTGAAACATGTAATTCAACATGCCTCAGACCCAGTCATGAAGAACTGAACATTATGAGATTTATATAGTCATATTTGTTGCAGGATTGTTGAACATACTCTAATTTCATTAAATTGTTCAGGACACATGTTTCTGTTATTGTGTCCACCACTTTAACAAGAGAAGAGATGAAGTAAATATAGAGTCATACTTGGATTAAAATATCTTAATATAGATTGAATGCAACACATGAATACCATTAGACCATTTACTTTTTTTTATCTAAACAGCTGTCAGACAGATGTGTGAAGTGCTGGAAGTGGAACATAAACACTCTGCTGTCTATGAACTGTCATGTGCTCTACTATCCAGGTCAAGAAAAGCAGAGTGACGGGCTGCGTTAGTGACGTTGCCTGCAAGGCAATAATGCATCTAAAAAGAGACTCTCAGAGAAAGAGAGAGAGAGAGAGAGAGAGAGAGAGAGAGTGTGTCTTGGAGTATTGTGTTAGCAAAGTAGCTCCATTTTCCACGCCCATGCTTTTTCTGTCAGTTTCCCTGAAGCCATGGGGAGATTTAACAAGAGGAGGAGAAAGTGAAGGTAAGAAAAAATAAAACAGGAAGAGAAGGATAAATGAATAGATAAATGAGGGCAAAAATAACTTACTGATAAATATAGCGGATGTGTTAAACAGAGAGGAGGTAATAAGTTTGATTTACAAAGCGGACAAATCCACACTCCCATTTTAAAGTAGTTTTCGAGATGCTCCAGTGTGAGTGCGTCTCTGCTCTGACCCCGATCGTCTGATCTTCAGGACAAAATCACAACAGATGATCAGACAAAATGTGGAGAAAGAGAAAAGGTGGATGGATGAAAAGAGAGTAGATGGACTGACACAAACTTTAATAAGGTAGCTTACACTATAAGGTAAAAATGAGAGCTACTGTGTTATTTGATCCACAATGACATCTTTATAGTGCACACTCCAAGTCTATGTGTTTTACATGTGTAACCACAGCCATTGTGTGTTGGCCTCTGAACAACGTCGAAACATGGGTGGACTCAACTTGAAAACACTAGAGTCCAAGCAGAATTTAAAACTAATTATAAAGTTCAGCAAAATAAAAGCTGTAGAACTGTAGGACAAATAGACACAGAGAGTTTCATAACCAACGTTACTTCAAAGTGGGTTCAGCATCATTGTCATCCAATGTTCAGTCAGAGGAGAGGAGCTCTTAACAAGCTGCGTGTGCTGCTTTTAAGATTGATTGTTATTGGGAAACAGAGCAATAATAAACTCACTTGACATTTATCAGATATTTTACAGTACTTGGGCAATAAACAAAGCACTGGGCACAGGCCTGAAACTGCTCACTGGAAACATGCAGCTCTGGGGATACCTGCCAAAAGGTACAGAGAGAGAAAGACAGAAAGGTAGAAGCACATGCTATTAGGGAAAGAAGTCACAAATGCAGTAGTGGTATATAAGGGACTGAGGAGAGGGGAGGAGCTCCGTGCCTCAAGGGAAGTCCCACAGTAATGTGTCTTTAGCAGCATAACTAAGAGATGGTTCAGAGTCACCGGAACCAGCTGTAACTACAAGCTTTAACAAAAAGGAAAGTTTTAAGCCTAGTATTAAAAGTAGAGAGGGTGTCTGTTTCCAGAACCTGAACTGGCAGCTGGCTCTGCCTCAACTGTAGGAACCAGAAGAAGACTAGTACTCTGACAGTGAAGAGTTCTGCTGGGATGATATGGTACTATGAGGTCTCTAAGATATGAAGGACATATGGACATATGAAGTTCTATAAATGTGTTTTATGTGTGAGTAAAGGACATGTCCATATCAGAAATTACACCAGTTCCCCACAGAAGTACTGAAAGCCAAGGCTATGTTAGAGTAACTAGATAGCGTTTGTGTCTGGTGCCATATATATACAGTATATATATATATATATATATGGATGTCGTCTCTGTGGCAATGGAGTATTTTACCTACTTTCTAGCTTATTTAATCAATTTTATGTTTGTCCAAAAAGTGTATAATAAAACAAGCACTAGGTCATGTGATTTATTATTTTTAAATATATTATTTCAGTAATATTCCTAGAAGGAACTAATTCAATAGTTTAGGAAATTAGTTACAGTATAGCAGCAATAAAAAGACCTACTTTTAAAATATCATTTTACAACACTGGACAGCTTAGTGAGCAGTGATGTTGCATTCTGCTCAATCTCACTCTGTTGAGTTTAACTGCTTCGTTGTTCTGGGGGCGGCCATTTGTCCCCCACTAATCATGGGTTAGGTCCGTGTTCTTTTTATAATGGGTTACAGCTGCTTTGTTCCTCCTCTTCCTCCCTCTCTCTCTTCTTTCTCTCTCTCTCTCTCTCTCTCATGACAAGTTAATGAGGAACATCCAATGACCCCCGCTGGGGCACTAAACACCAGACACATGTAAAACCTTGTGCCGTTGCAGCAAGGGAACAATGCACAAACATTCCCTCTTCCAGTATATTCAGAGCAGATTCACACTAGGTTATACGGTAGCTTCTAAAAACTTTACAAGACTCAAACAGTTCTATATTTCGTTTGTATTCATAGCAAATCTTTAACATGACAAAAGACAAGGTATATACTATCACATGGCTGGCTACATCATCTGCAGAGGCCCAGGCAACCAAAGGGTCAGGGGGCCCTGGGTCGGTGCCTCTGTTTAAAGTGACAGTTAATAGAAAGTTAAGGCATACTTTTTATGCCTGTGTCTAGGGGCCTGTTGTCTAATAATAAAGAGGCAAACTGAGAGAAAGATGCAGAGGTGATGAGTGAAACAGGTGACAGGAAAAAGAGATGACAAGAAAGACTAGAACAGATATAGGACAGCTGAACAGAATAAATAGAATAAAGCAGGTCATCTAAGGGGAAGGATCACTGTGTGTTTTCACTAAACACCATAATTACAATATGAGTCAGGGACAGAAATCTCTTGCTCTGACATCACAGTTTCTGTTCATGCCTCACTGGCTAAATCACCATCTAATACAGTCTCACCTAAGATATGCTGTCAAGCAGGACACAATAATCTTCTAACACATGGTGAGAGCAGCATGTGATCTTATTTTAAACTCTCTTTACTTTGCATTATGGCTATAATATCTATTGTTCATTAACTGTACTGTGTGCACTGAGCCACATATTATGAAAAGTTATATTTTCGTATTATGTGTGGTGGATACTTGTGATGGTTTTACATTTAAAGTGATCATACTTTTTATGTTCTTATATCAAGAAAAAAGTGTGTGCACTGAAAACATGAGTCCCCATCCAAAAATGATTTGTGTGAAACTCCAACAATGCACCAGGTATAATATTGTGAGGTATGAAATACACTATATTGTGGCTTCTTTTTATTCGTAAAATAAATTCCAATCACAAACATTATTTTCATGGACTGTGTAATGAAGCTTTTTAGGGCTGCAATAACAACATTTTGAAAGTACTGTAAAAAAGGGTACAGGCACAATTTAATTTTTGTTTTGTTTTTGTATGCAAGAGCAAAGGCAGCATTGAAAATGTGCATTTTAGATCACACAGCCTAAAAAAATGCACAACAAAATAAAACACTATGCAGCTCACTATTATCCAGAGTTGTAGTTAATGAAGTAACTGAGCTGTTCCATGTAGTATGGGATCAGCGGAGTGTCTCTGAACAACAGTTTTAGGAGAATCAATTAAAAAATCCAATTACTCCTCTCACTTTCCCGCCCCCACTTTAATCCTCTCTCTGTCTCTCAGCAAAATGTTTTAGGTGGTGACTTCTTCAACAAAGTGTGTGGTCATCTGAAACTGCTAGAGAAAGAGTACTTCGGATTGGAGTTTAGACACCACAGTGGCAGCTACGTACGCAACACAAAAATACTTTTTTTTCATACACACACCCACACACACAGATTTTTTTAATGTGACACGCTTCTGTTGCAGGTATGGTTGGAACTGCTGAAGCCACTGGCCAAACAGATCAACTGTAAGTCAACCATGTTATCTTAATGTTATATTTCTATCCAACTGAACTGACAACACAAGTGTGTTTTTGTAAGAAATATACTGTAATTGCAACCAAATTATGGTTTGCTGAACATATCAAGTAAGTATATTTTTTGTGAACTTGATATAACATCCATATTCCAAATGTAAATGTTTCTCTTTGTATATTCACGATAATGATCCTTGCATCTTTGATTGACATAAATTCAAAAATAATGACAAAATACCAGCTGGTTAAATATTATTATTATTATTATTATTATTATTATTATAGTCTCCTGCTTATCCATCTTACCTTTAGGTTTTTTGGCTAAGAGCCCATGTCAGTGTTTGCATGCACACGTCTCCCTGGTGAAAAATCAAGCTGCATTCAGGTTACGCAGCATTACTTGAGTTAGTAACTGTAATAATATAACCATCAGAGAAATGTTAAAGCCTTACTTAATCACTTAGTACTACTTAATGTTTCTACTTAAAAATGCTGTAACGTGTAATCAACAATGCGTACTACTGCGTAATACTACCCAACACTAGTTGTGGTCCATAGCTCACTGTGGATGTAAAATAAAAGCCTTGACACATTAGTTTTTAAAATAACTTTAAAAATATGTGCACACAGTTTTCGCATTGAGTTCATTGTTAATTATGGTATGCAAACACACAAAGAGGTGAACATCCTCTGATGGAATGAACTGTACTAGTTACTGTACTATAGTAACTAAACACAGTAATAGTACTATACACAGCTTTCTTCTTCAGTTATAGTTGTCTAACATGTTCCCAACCAGATAGCATAACCAGCTAGTTAGCTTGCCAGCTACAGTAAACTAGCCCTGCACTACTTTATAAAACTTTTAAAAGTTCATATTTTTATGATGTATGGGTATTTGTCAAATTGATAATCGCACGACGACTCACCACTGACGCCTCTTCCTCTCTCTGTACATCTGTAATCCCTCTCTGTCAGACACCAATGATCTGTTCTTCAGGTTTATAGTCAAATTCTTCCCACCAGACCCAGGGCAACTTAAGAGAGGCCTCACCAGGTATCAATATTAGCACGGCTATTATTTTTTAGTTAGGTTGTTTTTTTCATTTTAAATCTTTGTCATATCCTTCAGGCACATTTGTTGTATTATAATTACTGTGCTTTCATATTGTACATATTTAGACTCATATTGTGCGTATATTGGTCATATGCAGCCTACTTACACTATTAGTTATTTTTTAAATACATACAAAACTGAATAACAAAACTAGATTGTTATTTGCTTTGTAACATTTCATCTTCTAAGAGAAATAAAATAAGCAGATGTGTATGTATGTGTGTGTGTGTGTGTGTGTGTGTGTGTGTGTGTGTAGGTATCTTTTTGCCTTACAGATAAAGCAGGACTTGTCTAATGGTAGTCTGACCTGTAACGACAACAGTGCCGCCCTGCTGGTCTCTCACATACTGCAGTGTAAGCATAAAAATATATAAAAACAATTACATTACATTGCATTGTTCATATAACTTCTTGACTGACAGGTATTATTACAGTGGACGCTAGCTACCAGGGTAATGTGGTGACAAGGGTTAAAATTTACACGAATGAATTTGGCGAAGCATGTTTTTTGTGTGCATGTGCTACAGCAGAGCTAGGGGACTATGACGAGGAGCTGGACTGTCAGCATTTAGAGATGAAGCAGTATGTCCCCAACCAGGAATATCTGGACCACAAGATCATCAAGTTTCACAAGAAACACAGGTATAAAGACAGAAAAACTTGGCAGGATGCTCTCTGTTGTGTTTTCACTTGAAGCATAACTACATGTTCTTTGTCTCCATCCACTGGAGTTGAACCCAATTAGTGAGAGTATTTCTTCATCCAGAGCGGCTCTGACTCTAAGAAGTATTTGCCGAACTGGTGTAACATCATACTCTACAACGTGCATTTGTCATGCTGTGTTTGTAGAGGTATGTCACCAGCAGACTCGGACATCCAAATGCTGGAGGTGGCGAGAAAGTTGGACATGTACGGAATCAGACCTCACCCAGCCCATGATGGAGAGGGAATGAGGATAAATCTGGCTGTCACACACTCTGGAGTACTGGTCTTTCAGGTATGTAGTCGATTGTCCCCAACACACACATAAAGACAGTTGACAAGCCACCGTATTTGACAGCTGTAGTCACAGACACTTTAGTTGCACCAAATGCAACAAAAATATGAGATGGGTGTTGTAGTGGTTAGCATCGATGCCTCACAGAAGGACTTGGGTTTGAGTCCATGGGTTGACTAGGTGCCTAGGTTGTACCCCATCTTTTGCCCAATCACAGCTTCCATAGACTGTTAATTGCTTAATTTTCTTTTGTGTTTTTCAGGGAAATACCAAAATCAACACATTTAGCTGGGCGAAAATCCGTAAAGTGAGCTTCAAACGCAAACATTTCCTCATCAAACTACATGACAAAGTTGGGGTGAGGATCAGACAAGCTGTTTATCATCAGTAGTCATCAAAGAGCCTAACAGTTTACAAAATATGAAACTGTGTGTGTATACATGTATTAATCTAAGTGGTGTCATGTCCATTCAGCCATCGTGTAAGGACACCCTGGAATTCTCAATGGCCACTCGTGATGTATGTAAGTCGTTCTGGAAGATGTGTGTAGAGTACCATGCTTTCTTCAGATTGGCCGAGGAACCAAAGGCGATACACAAAACACTGTTGTCCTGTAAGGGCTCCAGCTTCAGATACAGGTAAAACAAACACACACATACAAATCTCATCATGAGAATCAGGCTAGAATATTCTAGTTGGTCTGTTTTTTGTGTGTCTGTGTTTTTTTTTCACAACAACATTGACAGCCTTGTAGCATGACATTAGTTAATAATTTGTAGTGAAGTAGATGAACTAAATTCATTCATTTAAAAATGTCCTTTGTAAAAAGGACTATTACTTTTTAATGGTATTGTATGTGGCAGTGGACGGACACAGAAACAGCTGTTGGAATGTATGGGATCAGGGGATAAGAAGCCTTCACACTTTGAGAGGTAACAACACATTTTACAAGCTAGATACATCAGACACCTGGGTCAAACACTGATGTTAATGCTTCAATTTGCCCCCAAAATTAAGAAAATACCACCACTAATTACAACAATTTATCAAGAGCCATCTGCACACCTTGGCACTGATTCTCCAGTTATTTCTGGATACATGTCAAATGTCTCAAACCTAACTTAATGTGGTAAATAACACATGAACTTAAGTTCATTTATCAGGAACCATGTATACGTTGCATTATTGGTTAGGTCCAGAAAATTTCAGGCATTTAGCAAACAGTAGCATTACAATTGTCCTGTGTAAAGATTCCTTTGACCCAGATATATCATAGAGTCATATAGAACATAGATAAAACAAAGTGATGAAAGATAACTTTTTAGTATTTTAAAAATTATCAATATACTGTATCTCATTTTTTCTTTTCTGTCCTCCAGGATGTACTGTCAGTCAGACTTTGACCCCAGACAATGTAGATCTTCTCCTGATCTTCTCACAGATGTCTCCAAACAGGTAATAAGAGCATTCAGAATTCAAAAGCATGTATGCACATTTTACAGATGACCAAGCAATTAATCAGTGAATCAAGAAGTAAAGACTAATCTAAGATTTGTGTGAATCTTACCTGTTCAGCTGTACGATGATTCTCACCCGTTCCCTCGGTCGGGTCGTGCCTTGGGAGTACACAGTCAGGATGAGTTGGACCCTCGTCATCGAGGTGTAGGTGACATTGAATTTGAGCAGGGTGGAACTAGACGCAGCCATTCATCTGTTGAGGTCACCCAGAGGTACCATCCTCTTTCCCAAACCACTTCCCACTCTCCATCTCTCCACCAGTCAACCCCATCACCAAAGATGAGATCAGCTTCAACATCTGCAATGGAGGACATGAGGGGTGGACGCATGGGGGCGCATCGCCAAGCCCAAAGGCTAGCTGGCGTTTATGGTAACAGGTCACGTCGTCGGCCCAATCCCCAACCACATCCAGACGCTGCACAGCAGTTGATTCTTCTCTACCCAAACAGTCCAGCATACCAGTATCACCCTGTTCTCCCAACATTTTCAATGGCCGGTTCCTCACCGCTCAACCGACACCCCTACTTGACGGACTATGTAGCCGTTTCGTCACTGGAGCGTTTCCCACCCGCAAGAAGGAGGGATTATGTGACAGTTGATGGTCTGTCGCGGCCATCCTTCTACCCATTAAGTCATGATTCGCCATCTCATTCACCTATTAGGAGAAATCTCCGCCCCTCTGTATCAGGAGGGCTGGGATTGGCCAGGGTCTACCAGCCAGCAAGTAATGGAGCAAGGTTCTTGGGTGTTGGACGGACAGAGGCAGGGCATTATAGTGATGACTCCAACTTTCTCCCAGGATTACCTCGCCGTGTGGCCAGCCAACCAGATGTCAAGTTCCACCTCTCAAGGAGTTCAAACCCTGCCTTTAACCCTGCTTCTGAGTTTCGGCCCCTTGGTTACTACCCCCACCTGACACGCCCATCCAGACCCACCTACCTCCCACTAAATTCTTCCCCTCTGCCTGAACGCCCATCTTCACTTTGCATGATCGGAGGTGCCACAGGCAGCTACAGTGACTCAGACCCAGAGGTTTTCTACCCATATTACTGTCCTCCACCTCCGTTGGGGAAGGTGGTACGATCCACCGGCCTTGCCAGAATGAGATTTTCCTCTGGGAGCCTCCAACTCGATGAGGAGGAAGAAGGAGAGGAGGAAGAGAATGGAGAAGCAAAAGAGAGAGCAAAACAGGAACTGAAAGGTGAAGAGAAGAAAGAACAAACAGAAGTGGGAGACAAGACAAAAGATCCTGCAAAAATTACTGAGGTCACGCTGTAGATAAATACAAAGACATTTTACAAATTTAAACTGTTTAGATGTTCATGACACGATCACATTAAAAACTGGCAGGTTGGTTTAAAGCCACCACAGACTGTAGACAACTGTGATGTAATGCTTTTGTGAGAAAAGCGTGCTGTTGTCCAAAATGGCAGATGAAATATGTTTTTGCCTTGTTTTAGCAGAAATAGCTGCTGTATAGCCATATTATGGGTACAAGCTTACAAACTTTTAAATATCAATATACAGGTAGCAGTCCTAGCTGAAAACCAGACATTAAACACGCCATACATGCCTACTCAGTAGTCATAGGGATTACTACTCCTTATTAAACAATTTTTTTTGACACTGAGACCATGGCAGCGTGATTTAAAGCTATCTGTTGTTGTTAAACAGTCTTCAGTTTGCCTCAGGCTGAAATGCTTTATTTGCAAATAAATTGAAGGCACCATACATTCTTCTGTAAGACACAAAGGTGTTCTTTTGGGGCTTTTGCGTTTCATCTGTTATATCTCACCAAAGTAATGGCTGAGATCTCAGAGAAGCAGATGAGAAATAGGCAATATTGGGAAGGAGACATGATTGGTGATGAGTAGAGATGATGACCAGCAATTATTTCTGTAAGTGACCACAAATCAGTGGCCAAATGAAAATTAATAAAGCATGATTTACCTTAAATAGTAAAAACTATTTGTCCAGTTCTTGAAAATAAGGAAATTCAATTTATAGGGAAAACCTATGGAATAAATGTGGATTATATAGCTGGTTAATTTATGTGTTGTATCAATGGTTCCTGTGAACCATTAAGAAGTTATCTAACAATTTGTGAATAAAATATACAAACGAAGAAAAATGAAATCAATATAGTGAAGCACTGTTTACAAATTAAATTTATATGGTACATAATAGGGCGGTGCGGTGGTTAGCACTGTCACCTCACAGCAAGAAGGTCCTGGGTTCGATTCCCGGGGTTGGCCCAGGGTCTTTCTGTGTGGAGTTTGCATGTTCTCCCCGTGTTTGCGTGGGTTCTCTCCAGGCACTCCGGTTCTTCCCACAGTCCAAAGACATGCAGTCAGGTTAACTGGGGACTCTAAATTGCCCGTAGGTGTGAGTGAGAGTGTGAATGGTTGTTTGTCTGTATGTGGCCCTGCGATAGACTGGCGACCTGTCCAGGGTGTACCCTGCCTCTCGCCCGTAAGCTGGCTGGGATAGGCTCCAGCACTCCCGTGACCCCTGCAGGGACTAAGCGGTATAGAAGATGAATGAATGAATGGTACATAATAATGTATTATATTACTAAATAATATTATACGATGGGAAATTTCACCTAAGCAAGCAAATTATATCCAATTACTTAAGACATTATGTTGTAGTAATACTACCAAACTTTACAAAGTGCAAACAGCTGTATACCTGATGTTACCTGAAATCTGTAAAACCTTCAGAGCAAACACAACCAATGTTTGGAAAGTTGCGAGTTATAACATTGCCTCATCATCATGAAAATCATAATAAAGACTGAAGATACAAGTTTCTCAATCAAACTTAAATATTTATTCATAAAACTCTAAGTCCCGCTACAAAAAAGGAGTACATATTTGCAAAATCTTACATCTTTCATTTTACATCTCCCCCTAAACAAGCATTATTGCATCCCCTATCATAAAAAAAGGCAAAAATATACAAAGTTTTATAGTGTCTTTGGTACAAACTGTCAGCAATATCTTTGATTACAGTTCCCTTCATGCTCTTGAAAAGAATCTGTGCTACTTTAAAGTGTAAGTGTTATTTTTTATTACATCTTATCACATCAACCTTTGGACACAATTTCAAAGCTGAACTACACATTCTAGAAAACAACGCACATTTATCTCCAAACCCAACTGTTTTAATTTCTCCCATTTTGACATTGTGTAATGATTGCGATACCAAACACAGTAACTAAAATGAGTTTCATTTGAATGACAGCCATTCTAATATTTTGTTGTGATTTTCTTAACTTACAGTAGTTAAATAAACCTTAGCTAACAGATGTAGCTAGCTAGCTTACTGATTAACAAGCTACTAGCTGCCTATAGCCAAACTAGAATTTGGTAGCTCCCAAAAATCTGTTAAATGTGTGTCAGAACTCCTAAATTAGCATGTTTTAGCATTTTTTCATGTGTGGAAACTGAGATGTGAAAATGTTTCTAATATTTTTCCAAATTCTTACAACTTGTTTTTTCACCTTGAATGAATGAATGAATGAGTAGAGCTGAAGATTTGCCTGTACTCTCAGCACTGTTTCAGTGGTGAAATGCATATTTAGTAGCCTTCACAACTTCTGTCAACTGTGGGACAACAAAAATGACACTTTGAAGGGTTTAAATGAACTCAACTCAATTCCGAGATCAGGAAACTGTAATTCAAGCATTACTGAGGACAACGCAAATTTAATATTGGCATATAATTTGTCTCAAGTGCTACTCAACAAACATATACATCTACAAAGTCAAGGCAAGTCGTGACACAAGACATACCACTGCTGATGGACAAGTACCCACATCTACATATTTATTCCTTTTGTGGTTTCACCAAAAATGGAGAAAGAGTAAAGAAGAATTAAGGCACATGACGGCATTTTAGAAAGTTAGAAGACACTTACAGATTTAAGTTTGAATTAGGTGTGACAGAAAAATTAGCTTTATGTTAAATAAATTTTGAAAAAAAAAAATGAAGCAGGGTAAGTGGCTACAAAAAACTAATAGAGGTTCATGGGAGTAAAGGGGGAAATGAAAACCACAAATCCAACTCAGACTGTATTTTTTACAGATTCAGACTAGTTGATTCAAATATGCAGCTGTCTTTCAAATCCAGCTTGGGGAGAAAAAAAACGTTTTAACCAGCAGCAGTGAAAATACATATAATATATAGTGTGCTGTATATATTACATTATTAGTAGTGTATGTATGTGAATGTATGTGTGAGACGTGTTTGTGTGAGATGTGTGTGTGTGTGTGTACAGCGAGGAGACATTGCACAGCAAATTTTCCTCAATTTCCAATCACCCAATAGCGCCACCATGTGGAGACACAGTCCTTCTTCATTTTACTTCCTTAGTCGAGCACTTGGTCCTTCAGTTGGTTGTGAACCTAAGGGAGAGCACATTTGGTAAACAAATCATCTCAAGGAGGATGACATGGACCTGGGCAAAAGATCCTGAGCTGTACATTTCACCCTTCTCCCAGGCCCACAAACCCACCACTACTCTAGAGTTAAATTTATTAGCAGAGTCATCTATTATTTTAATATGAATTAAATAATAAACATTTTAAAGCTACAGCCTCCTTGTTGGAATTGTGGCATTAATCCAGTGCGTAAATTATTTGATACACAGGCACTATTTAAAACGCTTTGATGAACACAATACAACATTGTTTTATTTTCACACAGTCTCTCTATAGGACCAGACAGCAAGATACAGACTGACAAAGTATGTCTAAATAAGCAATAACGCAAGGAAGTAAGAAACAAACCAGGAAGCAACAAAAGATTAAACCAATATAGAAAATGGCGAACGTACTTCTGGTACCTGGCAATAATGTGTGTGACCATCCTGTCTGTGATACCCGGACACACCTCTTCAGCCAATCGAATGTTGCGCTCCAGCTCCTCGATGGCCAGCCGCTGCTCAGAGTGCTCTTTGTGCTGCTGTTTCAACTACAGAAGAAGGCAATAATTAAATATTCTGACTGTGTTAGGGCAAAAATGTGAATTACTACAGATTTAATTTGTCTCCAGTACTACATTGCTGCCAATATGGAGACGGTAGCATAATAGCATTTATCCAATTGTGGAGGTAGATTTAATTTGCAGAAAATATGATGGAGTTGTCTGTAGTTGTATTGGATCTGTTATGTTTTAATGACTTCTGACGTGAAGGAAATAAAAATGTTTGTAAACCGACCTCAGTGAAGACAGGAGAGATGACTGTGGTTAAACTGGCAGATTTACTCAGCTGATCCTGAGCCTGCACAGATCAAGTGATGAATGATGATGATGAAACAGAGGAAAACATTTAATGTAGCCAAGCAGAACATCCAAAACTATTTTGTTTACTACAGGCTGTTTCATGAATATGTTTTCTGAACTTTATGCCTCTTTAAATAAAAACAAGTCAATTAATTGTAATTACAGTGGTAAAGAACAAGACACAACTCGTGCAACAACATGGAGTGAGGTAGAGACTCAGCTGTATGGACGTATTATTATCATCACAATACAACCAAGCAGCTAACTTATTTTCAGTTTCAGCTGCTGTATTAGAAACAGTTTTCACATAAACTCTGAACGTGGTCAACAGAATCAGGTCCTGATAGGATTTTTTTTTTTTGTATTTGTTTTGAATGTTTTGAATGTTTTGAATGCTGTTCTAAGTTGCAGCAGATGCAAAATGATTTATTTTGATAATAAATAACTTTTCAGTGCATTTATCTATGTGTTAATCTGTAATCTGTTGGATGGGTGCATCTTTATTTTGCGCACACTAAAGTACACACAGGTCATACACTGATCTTATTAAAAACATACACACACAGACACTACTGACCGTTCCATTAAGGACCTTCCTGCCCTCTGTCTTCTTCTTACGGACTGTGGTGAAGGACCACTCAGGAGACTCGCTGTTCTCCTTATTACTGGACTCACTTTACACCCACAAAAACAAATACATACACATCAGTCAATCAATCAGCTTGTGGCCATGAGCACATGCTTACATTTACTAGCAGTACTTTAATTCTGAGATACTCTTGATGTGGAAGTTGTGTTACTGAAGCAACAAAAGTGACCAAACTACCTGTCAGAGTCTTCAGAGCTGCTGTCGCTATGCCCCTCCTCCTTCCACCTCCTGTACCTGTCAATCAGCTCGCTGAGGTAGGACGTCTTCTTACAGTGTTTGATGATGAACTTGTGTTTGAGGAGCTCCTTCGCTGTTGGTCGCTGCACAGAGAGAAATGCGCTCTAATTTAGAAACTTCTTAGGAATAAACGTTATAATAAAATATTTATTCTTAAACAGTTCCTCACATGGTTTATATGTGGAGGAGGAAAAGAAAAACTGAAATTAGTAAAGGAAAAAAAAGAGGAAGAAAAGAGAAGATGTTGTCAGAGGTGCTCAGCTGTTTTTAAGAGATACCCCACCAGGGGGCAGCAAGGTGCAGTTACAACCAGTGAAGACAAGTTGCACTTAAATCAAAAACCTTTGGCTAAAACACGAAATATTTTAGAAACTGAAAAATTACACTAGTAGTTGTGTATATGTTACTCAAGACTATAAAATCAAGACAAAAAGTTACAAAGTGTATATTTCTTATACTTACTGTATAATGGTAGTTTTCACTTCAATCACATACAAACAGAAAAGTCCTAAAAAGACTCTAAAACTTAAACTTAAAAAGTAATTATGATGCATTGACCTTCCACATAGAGATAAGAGATTTTTAGACCCTACTACTAACAGTTGTCCAGCAACAAAAACCCTATTAAAATGTTTGCTATAATAAACCATTATATATGGCATTAAAAGTTTTTATAAGCTTCATTTTACTGCTGTAGCTGGTTGAGGCTGAGCTAATTTTGTGTGTGTCTTACAAAGGCAGGGTCCTTGTTGAGGCAGGCTTCAGTGAACTCTTTGAAGCTCTTGGAAAAATCTCCATTCAGCGTGGGAGGAGGTGATTTGGGAATGTGGAACAGAACTCGCATCGGATGCATGTCCGAATTTGGAGGTTCACCCTTGGCGAGCTCGATGGCGGTGATGCCCAGCGACCATATGTCAGCCTGGAGAGACAAACAGAGACAGAGCTGAACACAAGCTGGTGTCAGAACATCTGGGATGAGTGTATCTGTTAATAACACTGACTGTGATACAATATATCAAAAGGGTTATGCAAGCTGTCCCATAATATTTTACACAGTTTCTGTGGAGTCCAATCCCACCATTATAATAAATACATCCGTTCTCATGTTGTAAATTGAGGAAACTATCAAGCCAGAGAACTGCAGTGAATCCCAACTCACCACAGGTGCTGTTGATGCAAAGCAAACATGAATAAAAACTTTAAAAACTACCAAAGAGCGGCTCGGTGACTTTTTCTCCATAGACTAATTTTAAGCTACCTGTTTTTCTTGGCACAGCATTCTTACCTCAACTTACACTTACACGACTATGTGTACGTGAACGCATATACACAGTCAGGTGGTGTGGATCAGAGTTGTGAGGCTGACTTTTGTTTGCTGGACGGCTGTCACACCCACTAGCCATATGTCAGCCTGGACAAGAACACACACCAAGTACAGCTGCACACAGTTTGAATGTCACGTCTTCTCAACTTGCTCCATAGACCAGTTCAGGTGAAGAGAAGACATGATCTCTCTCGCTCTCTCCCTCTCTCTCTCTCACACACACACACACACACACACAGGTTGTACAGGTGTAGCAGAGCCGTTCGGGGTCACATTACAACAGGATGCCCAGTCACTGTTTGACAGTTAACTCCACCAGCTCTGTTACTGTTACACACCAGCCATATGGCAGTACGTAGCAGAAGTGCGCACACACACACACACACACACCATTTATGTCTCTCGCTGTAAAAGCAGTGGTTTCACATTTTGAGGAACAGGCTTATTTGAGTCCATGCATAGAGTTACATAAGAGGACTGATACCTCCATGTCTAGCCTGGAGCCAGGAAACAGCTAGCATGACTTAGCATGAAAACTGAAAATTGAACAAAACACCTTGCTCTGTCCAAAGGTCTGGTAACACAATGCAAAACTAAAATTGATACTTTTCATTAAAATTAAAGCTTTATAACATATTCATTACTGAGCTTTTCAGCTGGTATTCAGTGAATTTTATTAACTTTGGACAGGAGCACGCCTTCCATGTTTAATGTATTTATGCTAAGCTAACTGTCATGGGCTGTAGCTACATACTGAACAGTCATAAATTGTATAAATCCTCCCAGCAAGAAAGAAAATAAGCAAATAAACTAAAATGCCAAACTATTCCTTTGAGATGTAGTTCTAATATGGCTGTGGTTGGTACATGATGTATCATCTCTGCTCAACCTAAGCTTCACACTATTTACTTCTTGTTTGGGTGCCATTCTGCAACTGAGGTTCATGGGTATTGTAGTACTTACTACTACTAGCAAAAAACAAAAACTACTGGTCATAATACTAACCTATGGTATCTTGTGCAATGCAATAGTCCTCTGTTTGTAGATTAAGATTTAAAAACAATAAAAAAATTATATGTTGAGCTTTATAATACTGAGTAAAGTTACTTTGACTAAAGTGCAATACAGGTTTGTAAGCTTGTTCTGAATAATCACGTTATCTCTCAGTGGCGGCTGCGATTAAAGGAAAGAGAGACAAGTATAATTTGTCCTTCCTTCCTTTTTATAGACAACTGAAAAGACTTTCACAAAAAGTAAAAACAGACTAAGCTAATCCACATCCCTACAATATGCTTAATGCATTTCTGATTGTGCCATGGTTATTAAACAAAATTAGTATGACAGTGGAAAGACATCATTTGAATGTTTGGTAACTTTTGATCAGAACAACTTTCTTCCAGATACATGGATTTTACTTTGCTCTTCTGCTTCCAGAGAGTCTTTTGCGTTTTTACGAGTCTCTGTCCTTTTTGATTTCCTTCCTTGCCATGTGACGTAAAAAGTGCGACAGAGAAATGAGAGAAGAGAAATCAGAGAGTAGTAGCGTTACTGGAGGACATGTATACTTACAAGACACATACACACACATCATATACAGCATGTGATGAGATTTGCACATGAATCACACCACATCAAGAGCCAAACTATACACACCCTAATGGATCTGCCTCGCACACACACCCAGTAAACATCACCTCACTGCGTCACTTCATAAAGACATTTGTTTACTCTGGTATTAGGTATCACATCCACCTATTTAACCTGCCCTATATTGATCGTGTATATGACTGTAGCCAGTGGCGCCCCCAGAAAATTCTTTAGTAGGGGCCCGGTGGGGTCAGTGAAAATCTTAGAGCGGGACACCAAATCGGTCCTCATTGTTCAACTCAGATTCAGTAGAACCCATGAATGTGCATTGCCTGCCCTTTGATTATTTTTTATTAAAAAACAATATGCATCCAACACATTTACCTAAATATTGAGAAACACACAAACATTGTAGAAAAACACGTTTCAAATCATTTTCAGTACAGTTTGCCATCCTATCTACAAAATCATTAAGATTTGTCTCTTTGCTCATTATTATTTTTTTACTTTATTTTTGCTATTTATTTATTCATTTATTTATTTATAGGGTTTTGCATTTATGCTTTGATTGAAGATGACTGTAAGGTATAAACTGAATATGATTTATTAAGTTGGGGGGCGCCACTGAGTGTAGCAGCTGTGTTGGACTTGTGTAAATTCATTGGGCCAAATTGCCACTTCTATTTGTGATAGATGCTTTATATAAAAAATATTGACAAAGACAAGGAAATCCTCTTTAAAATCAAAAACAACTGGGCCGTCCAGTTTAGGGTTTTCATTAGAGGCCACAGAGAAAAATCACCAGAATTCATTTCTGTATCCATACACCAAGACAGTAGGCGTGTTTCTATTACATGCAAATAAATCCAAGGTGACGTTGAAAATAATGCAAATGACCTCAAGGATAGATACCAAAAAGCTGTGTGGCTGTGGTTGCTACAACAATATGCAAAAATAACATGTAACATCCCGGACTTAAAATACTACAGAGCAGCTTCACTACCCTCAGCCAAAACACTGACGTCACATCAGTTTAACGGCCACATAAATTACATAACATCTATTTTGGTCTGTGTGTGTGGTGCATGTATTTATGTCTTCGTGTGAGCAGCTTTTGTTCAAATAATATTCTTGACATATTAGCCGGTGTGTGCGTATGTGTGTAAATAGTAGATGGTCGGCTCTTACATTGTGTTTTTCCACCATGATGGTACTTTTTTTTCCCCTCACATTTCTCATTCACTCACACACAATGGGTTCAGTATCTTGCCCAAGGACACTAAGACATATGTCAGGAGGAGCTGAGAATCTGTCCTCTGACCCTATGATCTGTAGATGACTGCTCTACCTGCTGATCCACAGCAGTCACTGGTTGTGTTAAATCAAAAATGTCACATCTACTCACTGTAAAGCAAAATACACTAACTGCTAAGGGTAACCTGGACATAATGTGGCTTCCCCCATTCTTCCCACAACCAAGCTAAGTCAGCAGCACAGGTGAATGCAAAGTCAAAGGTAGCACTTTATTTTGCTTTGGAGGTGAGCCATACCCAAAACAACAAACAAAGACTGCTAATACAAACCCTCAACGTGCCGAACCAAAACAAAACCTAACCTAAACTCCTCTACAAAACAACAGGGGAAAAAAGGTGGAATTAATTAATATATATGTATGTATATATATATACATACGGATGACCCATTTGGATATATAAATTGTGAACTTCACCAAAAGGTGATAAATTTGCATCCCTGATACATCCTTGACTTTAAATAGAGGAAAGTAAAATCTCAGGATTCTTGTTAATAACATGATATATTTAAGCCCCGATAATAATGAGCAAAACATGTAACAAGGATAAACTTTTTTTCTTTCTCACATTAAAAAAAAAGAAAAGGTACGGTCCTAAAAACCCATGAGGGAATGTGTTTATTGTGGGTCTGGATGATGCACTATAAACTATAAAATGTCTGACCTTGGAGTCATAAGCAGACTGCTGTATGACCTCTGGAGCCATCCAGAAGGGTGTTCCCACAAAGGTTTCCCTCTTGATCTGTGTGTCCGTCAGCTGGCCGGCCACCCCAAAATCTGCCAGCTTGACTTGACCATGCTCCGACAGCAAAACATTGGCAGCTACAGGAAAGTATTAGCACACCATAAGCATCGATTCTGTTTCAGTAGGATTGACTTTATCAACAGCTCCATAAACTGGTCACTTCAGTTCCCAGACATTTACAGACTGTTGTTAAATGACAATGGGTTGCTACACTGTGGTAAACATGGCTTTGTCCCAGCTTTTTGTGTTTAATTTCAAAATTACCTTTTTTTTCCAAATGGTACATTTTATCAGTTTAAACATTTGATGTATTTTCTATGTTCTATTTTGAATAAAATTTGTGTTTAAGATATTTGCAAATTCTTACATTTTGTTTTTACTTCAAATTTACACAAGGTCTTAACCTTTTATGAATTTGTATTATAAATATACAACAATGTACTTGCTATTTGACCACTGGCAACTTCCCCTTAATAAAAACACATCATACAGTATATGAAACTGAAGTTGAGAGAGAGATAAAGAATTAATAATTAACAACTTTGACTCTTAAGAAATGTGTTTAAAGGTTATTAAAAAGTGTTCCTGTTCTAATTTTAGACTTTTTTGGCACTACAGTACTTTACCTTTAAATGCTGCAAAACTGTATATGCACACACTGAACCTCTCAGACGTAATTATTATCTTATAAGTGGATTCAAGATGGAGTATGCTAGTAGCCAGCATCACTGCTATACTCAAGGGTTTATCACCGGAGGAAATGCTGGACACATACAGCAGATAGGGTCCGTGAATATATATAAAAGATTGGTAATCTTCTTTGGACCTGGTCCTTGTTTGCTTGGTTGTGGGTCAGATTTGTGGAATACATGTTTGTATTTTGACACAACAACTTTGGGAACTTGCAGGAGCCAAAGTCAGAAATTATACACATCCTGACCTCAAATGTGGGGTTTAGGTCATCTTATTGCTTTTTCTGTTAAATCCCATAATTTCTGCTATATTTATTACTAAATTACCAGACTGCTATTTTTTTCAAAGCAGTTAAAGCAGATGGTCAAGGCTATGTGGTCTAACCAGCTGATCTATGCAGGGATGTTTAATCCCGTTCATACCCTTGATGTCTCTGTGGATCTTTTTCTCAGAGTGCAGGTAGTCGAGCCCCTTCAGGATCTCCTTCAGCATGGTAGCAATCTGAGACTCGTCAAACGGACCCGCCCGCAGCTGCGCACACACACACAAACACACACAAGCGCGCGCACACGAGAAGTGACAACACAGACATTAACCAGTCACTGAGGCTCTAAACAGGAGCTAAAACACACCCTGTTCAGGCTACACTACAGGATCAGATTTTATATAAACCAATATTTACATTTAAAAAATACTGCCGTTCTAATATTACTATTATTATTATTGTTATTTTCTGTGTCTGATTAAAACTTTAGGCATCTTTATTGTCTCAGTACAAAGACACAAAGTCAAGTTAGTTCACATTATTAAATCAATTAATCCAATTTGAACACTCACCAAGTCGAGTGCTGAACCCCCACCGAGGTACTCCATGATGATCCATAGTTTACTGCCCTGATAAAGATAGAAGACAGGACATGCAAATTAAGCTATAGACAACCTATTTCCATGAACTCCTGATTTAAAGGTTGTGGAAACATAACAAGCTTTAGCACTTGTTTTGATTAACTTGCAGTCCACTTGTCACACAGTCCTCCCTCCGTTTAGCCTGTTAATACAGTTTCATATGTGCCACACATCAAGTGGACAAAATGAAATCACATGCAGAGTTGTTGTACCTTCAGGTAGGAGCCGTAGTATTTGGTTATGTAGGGACTGTCACACTGACTGAGGACTGTGATCTCCTGCTGGATGTCCTCGATCTCATCCTCAGCCTCCTCCAGATCAATGGTTTTTATGGCCACAACACTCTGAGTACGGTTATCGATACCTTTAAACACCTGGATGGATTAGAATAGAGAGAGGGAAGGCACTCATGATAAAAGAAAACAGTGTAAATGGTACAAATCAGAAAAAGGAAAGCATAAACAAATCAAAAACAGAAGATGAGGATGGTAGGTGAATAATAAAGAGAGGAGATTAAAGAAAGAAAAACGGCAAGAGAGTATTTTCTTCTATTAAAGATGTGACGATTCTTCAACCAGAACCAGTTTCACAAATACAGAAAATGAACAGGCTTCCTAATAAAATTTGAAAAATTACACGCACTCACCTCTCCAAAAGACCCCTTTCCAATTCGATCCAATTTGGTGAACAACTCCTCAGGATCAATGTGAGTACTCTGAGAAGATGACACAGGAAAGGACAGAAAGAAAATTAGTAGTAGTTTAGAGACACACAATGACAAATGACAAAGCAGAAACAGAAAAACTGGGTAAAACCTGATAAACTGCATAAACAAAAACATCAAGAAAGGTTTCATATTCCCAAAATATTCCCCTTTCTTTGCGCGCGCACACACACACACACACACACACACACACACACACACAGGCGAGCTAAGACTTTATAGCTCTATGTCACTTCATGTGTGTGTCACTCCATGTGCTTGTGTAATGCATGTGTGAGTGTTCAGTTCATGTG
>OMLM01008584.1:0-32500 GCA_900302695.1 Helostoma temminkii
GTGACACCCCCAGTCAATAGTCATTTATTTTTAGAAATCCGAGAAAGAATGTGTGAACCAGGCATTTTTAAATTCAACTGTGCAAACTTATTGACAGTTTCCTTATTTATAATGTGTGTGTGTGTGTGTGTGTGTGTGTGTGTTTGTGTGTCTTTATTTCAATACTAATATTGCGACGACATTTTAGCTGCCCTTCACAAGTTTAAAGAGCGTTTAAACTTATTAGGTTTTAGAGTTAGGACTAGAATTAGGTTTTGGTTAGGGTTAGGATGAAGTTTAGGACTAGACATGCAGCTGTGATGGTTAGGGTAAGGAGCTAGGGAATGCAGTATATCAATGAGTGTCCTCACAAGTATAGTGAGACAAGTGTGTTTGTGTGTGTCTTCAGCAGATTATGACACCAATACTCTAAGAGGCTCCTGAAGTTTTCATATAAAACATGTAAATGTGTATGTGGGTGGCAGGTGTGTAAGTATTCAGTTTAGTTTTTCATTGAACTGATGAAACAGATGCAGTCACCTCAGGAAGTTATGCGCTAAAAGTTGTCAAACCACATAAATCCTGCAGGTGGCACCCGAGAGCACATGAGTACAGACACTGATAATTCATAATTATTGGGTGTTGTATGGTAACTATCTGGTAGAAAGGCAGTTTAGCATTTTGAATTATGAATGTTATTCAGAGGGAAAACTAAATAGATTTGACCTCATGGGTACAGAGAAGAGCTGAACAGGGCTTAAACAGTGTTGCAACATTTTGAAGGACCGTAACTGCTTCAGCGATGCCTATTGTGCATGGGATGTTTAAACATCTTTGTGGATTTAGAGTCTTGAATTAGTCTGGCCTTGTTATGTCTAAGCTGAATGGATTAAACCTGAAGTAGCTGTTTAAGTAGTTGGGTTTGTCATCAAGTGTCCAGCTTTTCTTAGCCTCATTTCTGGAATACCTCCCAGGAATTAAACATAATTAGATATCTCACACACAGTGGATGTACGCCTGTCTAAGCCTTATCTTTCTCCCCCAGTACATGAGTGAATATCACTTGATGACGTGTCCATTGTCGTAGAAATGAGGTTGCTGTATTCTCCCACACCATCACTTCTGCAAACAGATTTTTTTTAACGTATTGGTTGCGTCAGCAGAAGTAAGATATGATTTCAGAAGCCGCGTGGATTCTGATTGGCTGCGACGGCAGGCTAGGCGTCAGAGCCAATGTGTGTAGATCTATTAATATGTTTGCCTCTACTGAGGGACACCTCCTCCACGCGCTTGTTCTCGTTTCGACTCCCACCGAGGGTGCTACAGAACGAACTGCAAATATGGAGTGTGGAAGTAGGCCTCTAAGAATAGACCCAGACGGCCACGTGCCAGCATCTTCGTCAGAGCCTGGCTTCCACTCGCCATAGCAACAGTAGTAGGGAGAGGCAGCAGGTTGACTGTGAGACTGTGGGTGGGAATCTGGCATGCCTCATCCTGCCCGTCCTACGTCTACCAGATATCCTCACCTGATTAACAACTTGGCAACTACCTCTTGTCAGAATTAGCTCTGTTAACAATTTGGACTAACAAAGTGTGTTGCAGTGTGGGAGGACTTCACTCTCCACTGATACTCAATGGACTGGATGGGATTTGTTTCAAGTTTATTGCTAAGATGTATTACTAATATATGAACATCTGAGTGTTAGATGTAAAAATTCTGTGCTTACACCATCAAATTTTTACATTCATTTAAATCTAAATCTTTCTTTTGACTGCTCCGTTATAACAAATGAAAAACTTATTTACTACAATTTAAAATAAAACATTTTTAACCAAGTGCCATGCCAAATGATCCAACTTACTTTCATATCAAAATATCCTGCCTAACTACCTGACTTTTCCTTTTTAACCAAACTGTTATTCTCATTGTAGGGGCAGGTGGTTCTTCCTGTCAGGACCAAAAAGCCTTTTCCAACTGGTCTGTGCTGCCTCACATTTGGCCTGGTGGTCTTCATGTCAGGACTTGTGCTGGCCTCTATCTACATATATCGCCACTATTTTATGTCTCAGGTCAGTTCTCTCTACCTCCCTCTAGTTAATTTGGCAACAGTATGTAATGCCAACCTGTTGATGTTACCCGAAGCCACATGCTAACTCAGCTCCTTTGCGTCCTATTAGCAGATCCCAGAAGACAGTTTGTTCCACTGTCGGGTTATCTTCGAGGACTCCGTGTATGCTCCAATGAGGGGGCGGCAAGAACTAGAGGAGAACGTCGGCATCTACCTTGACGAGAACTACGAACAGATCAGCGTACCCGTGCCACACTTTGGTGGCAGCGACCCAGCTGATATTATCCATGACTTTCAGAGGGTAGGTTAAGGCATTTGTAGGTTCAGATTACATTTTCTTGTTGTTATTTCATAAAGACTGTGGTTTTAAACTTTTTTTTTTACATTTTCTTTGCCAGGGCCTCACAGCTTATCATGACATTGCACTGGACAAATGCTATATCACCGAATTGAACACGACTTTGGTGATGCCTCCACGTAGCCTGTGGGAGCTGCTTGTCAATGTCAAGGTGAGACACTCGCTACGTTCACTGCTAATGTCACTGTTGTAAAAGCGTTGATAAGTGGCTGTCTGAGTGAGTGAAGGACATCATGTTCCCATCATCCTGTCTGCAGTGTTCCTCCCACACTGATCAACCAAGTGATTCATGTGCGTTTCTTTGCCACAGAGAGGGACGTACCTTCCTCAGACTTACATCGTCCAGGAGGAGATGGTGGTGACAGGAAGGGTGAGGAACATGAGGCAGCTGGGCCCCTACATCCACAGGCTCTGCTACGGCAAAGAAACATACCGCCTCAGGCGCCGCAGCCAGCACCGACGTGAGTACACGCATACAGTTCTTTTCTCATATGCTCAGGCAATATGAAATGCTAAATAATGGTTAATGAGTGGCGCGTCGTTTCCGCTAATTTATCACCTTCTTTCACACCAACTCTGAGATACTGAGTCATGTGACATGTGCTGGATTACTGTGATGTCTCTGTACTCAGGAAGATAAATATTCCTCCAGTGAGTCAGAGGCAATCAGATGATCAGTTTGAGAGTGTAGGAGCAAGCTCAGAGTGAGTGACCATGCAGAAAACAAATCCATCTAGAACCAAATACGGCCTTCCTAGTGAACGTTTGAGACAGTGTGTCTGAAAAAGTGTGTGTGTGTTTCTGTGTGTGGGTGCGCAGCCTGGGAACTTCCTGCTGTGTGAGTCACTCGTAGTGCTGCGGACACATCCACACTCTGTGGAGGTGGTGGTGATGCGCATGAGTGATATCTTTTTCGTTGCTGCCATTGATTGGCATAAGGGCTTTAGAAATGATGCAACAAACTTCCCCCGAGTGCATATATGGATGTGATTCAAGGGGATCACTACTGCTGATTCAAAATGGATGATGCAGGCATGATAGCAGTAGAATATGAAGGCTTCAAATCACAAGTTTCAGTACTGAACAGATTTTCTAAATGTGTTTACTTTTCATTTCCAGGTATTGAGAGGCGTGAGACCAAGAAGTGCCACAGCATTCGTCACTTCGAGAACACATTTGTGGTTGAGACTGTCATTTGCAATAGGGTCTAAATCTGAGGCGGGAATCACAGCCATTCAACACTGAAGCCAATTTCAAACCATACCTCTTGAATTCTTTAGGCTTATAACTGCACTTTAAGAGCAAGTGTTCGTCCAACAGTTTCAGTTCTAGTGTTTGTTTATGTCTCAAGTTGACAATGCTCTTTTATCGTTGTATAATGTCAATGTATTTTTTTATTCAAATTGTCTGTATATTTGTATTATGTTATACACGAGTTTGGATATATCTGTAGCATGTCATGTTAGATCTGTTCTTATTGTTTTTTAGTAACCCAGTGCACTGTGTGTAATGGGAAGGATACTTGGAAGCTTTTGCACCGTGCAGTCATGTTATTATTTGTTTCTTGCTTGTTATTTTTATTTTGTTTGAATGTCAGAAAATGGCAAAACATACCTCATGTAGTTCAAACGTTTCTTTGCTGGTTTATATCATTGATGAATGGTGTATATAAGTTTGATTTTTCCTAAGCAATATATAATGTAAACTGATTTACTTCTGGATTTCATATTGTTACATACATAGATTTTTATCTGAAATCGACCTGTTTTGTGAGATTTCTTTATGGTTTGTCTCTTTTATTTCCTTTGGTATTACACTTTCCTACTCCTTTGATATTAATGGCTTTAGACTGTAATTAGTAGCAATGCTTTAGATGGACAGAAGGAACCAAAGTCTGCAGTTAGCGATGCTCTGTGTTAAAGATAGATGAACTATATATAGTATAGATCACTTACTGTAGATGATATCAAAGGCGAAAACTCATTTGTCTTGCTCTTCCTTCCTCTTCACTTGGATTTGTCTGTTGTCTTTAGCTCTTGCCAGTTGCTACCTTGGCATTAGGGTCTATACAATATTGTTAAGTCCTGACTTAAAAAATGTGGAGTGTCTTTCTGATGTAGAACCTGGAGCAAATCAGTCTTTGAGCGAGAGAGACATGTGTTAATGTGCTCATGTTTCATTGTCCTAATTACCTTATTTTGCTGTATAGTCATTTTTTCTTGTAATATCTTGCTGCTTTAAGAATAAAGTATCAAACTTTTTTCTTGTCTTTGGAATACTAATCTGTAACAGACTCGGTAAAGCATCATACATCTGTAAATTATGGCTCAGAATAATAAATGATAGTGATTGTGCAACAATACTTCAGCATAGCCTTTAGAAAGGGAAACAAAGAGTTTTTCTTTGTGTACTTCCCCACAGCCTGCACAGACATAATGTACTGTAACTGGAACAAACAGACAGCTTCAATTCAGTTTCTTTGGGACATGCGCCACATGTGTTTTAATGTGCTCACCAGGATCTGTGGACAGTTCTGTCTAACAAACAGAAAACTGCTGTCTCATTGTGTAAATGCTTAGTTAAATTTCACATAACACTGAGAGAGGAAGACTTGGTTCCGAAATGTAAAATTCATATCAGCTTGACCTTTAAATTTTACACTCATCAACACAAAAGTAAAGCATGTTGTGTAAAATTAGAAATATTAACAGTTTTGTTATCTAAATGCCTAGGGTATTGTTCTGATCAACATTCATTTTATATGTCTACTTCATTTTGTCCGTCTTCACTGTTCTACAGACCATGCATAAACAGAATAAGAGCAGACCTGCAAACTGGCAGATCAGCTTAAGTAACAAATTACAAATTAATATCAGATAAAAAAGGAATTATAATAACAAAAACAGAAATTAAAATAACAAGTGGAATTGGGTGCAAACAAGTAGCACCGAAACGCCAGCAAGATGAGGCTAGTGTAAAATAATTAAAATATAATGCCAGTAAACATGTTTTGTCTCTTTTTTCACAGTTTGTTTTATAATGTACAGTAAAACCAGAATTTATATACAATAATCCTCTTATAGAGTGCTTCCTCTGTTACCACATTGTGACTCACTTAACATGAGCAAAATAAGGCTAAGGGTGACTTAATGTACTTTGTATATATCTTTTTGGTTTCTCTTTGACTGCGTTCACAGAAATCACATCTCCGCTTTAACACAGAACAGTCGGCCGACTTTTATAAACAACCGGGCTTCCATTTTTCACATATTAGTGCACACTTATTAAAAAATGTATATTTACATATTTCACGACAGATGAAGAAACAAAACTTAAGTAACAAATAAAAACACAAAGTCAGTTTCTATTAATATGACTCTCATTCACATTATATTCAGAAATTAAATTTTAAAATTTCAGTATTGATATTATTTTAGTTTGTCAACTATACGTGTTTACAGAAACTTTTTTTGTCAAATAAATTTCTGATGCTACATTTACAGTTCTATATTAATTAATGATTTGATATATAGTTACTTGGTATGACACACAAGTTATATTTTAGCCAAAGAACCAAACCAATGAAACATCAGTAACAGAATTGTTTTAACGTTTTTAGAAGTTTCTTGTTATAAGCTTGTAATTATATACATTAATAATAATTAATTACATTTATATTTTTCAAGGTCAAATTTAGTTGATATATTTTTATTTACCGAATAAGGAAATTCATCTATGAAATGTTTAATTGAGTACGAACTTGTATCAAGTCATATCTCTATTTTATATATAAAAAATGCTACATAAATAAACCTTATTTTCATTTTGTATTACAATTAAAATCTAGTAAAATAGAAAAAGTACATTTTACTCTCTGTTTTTTTTTTTCTGTAATACCTGCTTTAAAACAAATCAAGCCAATTCTCTTAATTGTTACTGTGCGACTGAATGGGCACAGAAAGCTTTGCGCCATCCACTAGCTTATCCCTTAATTTGGTGTACAAACAAATAACACTGGTAGCTTGTTTGTAAATTTTCTTTTTGCCACCTACATTTAAGGTATTGGTGCCCTTTGAGGTTATAGAGGTGCCTAGCAGCTTCCTGTCACAGAACCAATTTATGCATCTATATTTGTCAGACACAACACACAACATTTGAGCCTTATTTTCAGTCCAGTGTTTAATTCAGACTGCACTCGTAACCGCTTCTTTATTGCTAGCCATTCCTCTTAGTGCATGTCACGCTTGTCTATCAGCTACTTGAAAAAATACAGGCCTTATTGAGTTTCATTGCCCTCCCAAACTCCAAGAAATCAGATCTTGTTTCCACCCAGTGATGCTCTGAGGATAAATATTTTAACAGCCTTTGTGTCATGTTCACACCTCTGAACTGCTGACGGTGGCTCTTCGTTGTATTGACATTCTGATGGCGTCTTTGGTGCTCCTCACCTCATGGGCGATGAAGTAGTAGCACAGAGCGTCCAGACAGCAGGTGATGTTGGACAGACACAGAGCTACCTGTATGAACAGGCTGATCCTGGTCTTATTGCCGCAGTCCCGAATAATTCCTTCATGCACCTGGATGAGGCAGAGAAACATTAGTTGGCCAAGGTGTAACAATAAAATCTTATGATAACATCAGAGGTAACTCAACAGTCAGAACACCTGCGTAACGTTGCATCTTCTTATCTTTTGAAGATCTTTCATACTTTCATACATCTGCTGTCACATGTGGTTATATTTTTGACACAGTATGTTTAAACAATTTAGTAAGAAATTAATGTACCTATTATTTATGTCCTGTACATATTGTATTGAGTTTTATAGCCTTGTGGGGGAAATAAAGGGTCACGGATGTTACAAATAAATAAAATTAAGTTTAGAATATGCCATACATCAAGTCAAACATTGTCAAATGTCTGGACAAAATGGGAAAAAATACCATAAAACCTATAAATGAAATAGCTCAAACAGCAATGTAGCAAAAAGTATGGGTGGTAAAATCACAGCAGACTGCACAGTTGAGGCTTTAGACCTTTTGTAGACCAGGTTTAAAATAGGATAGGGACCTTAAATAAACTACAAAGTAATTTGGACTATTAGAACCTGGTACATTGTATCAACATAATTTAGTTTTTATTTATTTTGATGTGGTCAGGCAAATAGAGATTTAACATCTACATCCGTCTAGGATAAATTGTAGACCACTAGATCTTTTTGTTGCCTTTGTTTTCTAATTTAACCTGTTTCGCTCTTTTTTCTTTTTCTTTCTTTTTTTGACTCAAAATAAAATTTTGTGCTTTTCTCACCAGGAACTGCAGGAGGATGGCCAGGTGGCTCGGGGTGAAAGGCACCAGGAAGGCACTCAGGCTGCTGTAAAAGATCTTCACGCACGCCCTGCTCTGAGGGCTGTGCTGGCCAGACTGCTGAAGCGCCCAAATGGTATTCACTGAGCAGTAAACCAAAACAAATGCAGGCACCAGGAACCCAAACACCTGCAGAGATATGATCACCTGAGGGTTCCACACATTCTGTGAAAACCTGTGGAAGCAGTGGAAGTCTGACTCAACACTCTGCCTGAAGCGGTAGGTGGTTGAGAAGAACACTACCAGCATCAGTACCCATATCACTGTGCAAGTGCCCAGAGCTGCTTTAGGTGAACGCAGCACCCTGGCTTCAAACGGGTGACAGATAGCTATCCATCGGTCCACAGCTATACACATGATGGTGTAGATGCCTCCATATATCCCAACAAAATACAGGCTTTCAAAAATATAACAGAGAAATTGGAGCTGGGATGGCCATAAGTGATTAGTGGCGTGCATTTTGAAAGGAAGAGGGAAGAGGAGGAGCAGGTCCATCAGAGCCAAACTGGTCATGTAGATAGTTGACTCAGTCCATTTTCGCAGAAAGATGCAGAACACCAGCAGCGCTGCAATATTAAGAATCAGACCAAAAACAAATATGGGTATGTAGATGGTCAGCTCCAGGTATTTCATCAGTTGATCCACCTCGTCAAATGAACAGTTGCCTGTCATGATGTCACTGTGGGAAAACAGTTTAATTTGATATGAATTCAACAGCTATGTCACGGTTTCAAAGCCACGTTCAAGTTGTGAAAACATTTGTGAAAATAATGTTTATTTCCTGTCACTACTCTCTGTCACCACACAGAAACATGTGCAAGATTCATTTCTCTACCACATGAGCTGTTTATTTCACCTTTCTGAATTAAAGGCCTAAGACAACAAATGTACATGTGTTGTATATATATTACTTAAGTGACATGATATTGTATGTTTAATAGGCATTTAAATTTGAAGTAATATAAGGTGCAATTTAAGTACATTTGTAAATTATTTGTACTATTACTGTAAGTACAAATGATATAGACTTAGAAGGAAATACTACATTTGATCAGATCAACATCAAGCTGTGGTTTTTACTTTACTTACTTTACTTACTCTGAGCTTTTTTGCATATAAAGTAAAGTATATCTCAGCTTTATGGCTTGATTAACAAAAGTACTCCACAAGAGCTACTGCATGTTAAAAGTGAAACGCTGTGGGCATTCCTACCGCAAATACTTGTATGTTGTTTACGGAGTTGCCTTGTTGCCTTACAAAGGTTAAGATCAAGACCCATCACAATTACCTGAAATTTTCAACTTACTTTATACTTTGCTTATTTATTCATCTTCTAATTTTGCTATTTACAATAAAGACATGCCATGTGACGTAACAAAATAGTTGGTTCATCACAATCCTTAGCTGCAACATTTTAAAGGTCTAATAGTAGAGTTGTTGTAGAATGGATAAAACAGTGGTGTCCTTACCTTACGAATCTCTGTAGTTGTTCACTTATTTGCCAGACTGTCTGCACTGTGCCAGACACACTTCTGCTTTCTTTATCTTTGTTGTTTCATCACCACTTCCTGAGTCATGCCACACATGATGCGTGTGTCTTCAAATGTGTATTATAGCCGTTTCAAACACAAGAAGAGGTGAACTTCACCAGACAGCTTTACCTTTATCATACTACCTTTTTATGCTTTCATGCATGGCCACTGCAAACAGCTACACTATTTCATTTGTAAATGTGAAGAAATGACCTTATGCAAGTGATCGCCCAGTCCTAAGAGCTTTTTCACAGCAAGTGAAGAGTTGAAACAGTTGTTTGATTAATTAATTAATTTCAAAATATAATGACTTTGCTGCCTTCCTGTCCATTATAGCCATCTAAACTATCATCATTGGATAAAGCTATACAAAATAAAACAGTACAACGTTTACCACGTTTATTTATGTAGGCAGAATTAGCATACAGTACAGCAGAGGCTGACAGTAGCAGTACTGGAGGGCCTAATGCTGGCACTATGTGAAACTGTGAAACACATTTATATCTATACCCGCTTTCGCTGCTTTGCATTTAATAGACATTTTGCTAAAAAAAAAAGACAAATATCAGGTTCATGACCTCTTTCTGGACCTAAGTGGAGAACCAACCCACTGACAAGCAGACTAACGCTGCGCTGCATTGCTAAAACACTGAACGGTGTAAAATCAAATAAGACTGAGTATCGGTCAATAACATGAGTATTTCTGTAGGTGTGCGTTTCCTCTAGAACTCCTATAGAATTTCCATCACTGTATAAAAGCTAAACATTATGAATTTGCTTGCTATAGTTTAGTTGGTGTGGAGGTAACACAGCCCCAGTGTTTCTCACTGTGCTAGCATGTTTGGTAAGATTTATG
This sequence comes from Helostoma temminkii, assembly GCA_900302695.1. Taxonomy (NCBI): domain Eukaryota; kingdom Metazoa; phylum Chordata; class Actinopteri; order Anabantiformes; family Helostomatidae; genus Helostoma; species Helostoma temminkii. Next base: position 10,160 of record OMLM01008584.1, read on the forward strand.
AAGAACTGACTATGTTCCTTTATATCCTTGTGTATATTGACTTCTTACTTCTTATTCTGCAGTTGTGACTAACTAAGCCTCCTACCACCAATATTGTGTTTTCTACACTGGTACTGGTATTAGTCTGAGTGTGCCTGGGGAAATGTTGCTTCCTGTCCTCCTCAAAAAGACTGAAAGACCTAATTCTTTTAAGTCTGTGAGAAACTGCAGAAGCAGATTTGTACCGTGATTGTGTTTGAGAGTTTCCTGGTTTCGTGTGGTGAGATGACTTAACTGTATTTAAAGTGTGAGAAGACATGTGTGTCCCAGTTTTTATCTGTGGTAAAATGCAGGGCTGTTGACAGTTTGTATTTGCCTTTCTAAGTGAGCAGTAGCAAAATGTTGATTGACATAAACCAGGAATGTTTAGTGTAGAATATTGTGACCTGTTCCTTTAATTTTTCAGGAAAACCAAAGCATTTTTCTGTAAATGCAAATTAAACTGACATCCGCAGTGCCACCTACTGTTGTGACTGAAGTTACTCTAGTGGTCTCAAGGATAGAGAGAGTTAGTCTTTTTTTGTAAACTAAACATTTTACATTATTTAAGTAAATTTTTACAGTACAGCAACACGATGAAGCAGACATCAAAACATCTTGATTATTTTGTATAAATGTATTTTATTTCACTGGGACCGGCATTACAAACTGTTCCTATACATACTAACTAGTTAGTAACACTAAGGCAAATATATGAATACATACATGTTTATAATAATTTAAAAAGCCCTCTGTAAATATAATTGTGAGTCACTGTCACTGTTGGTCACATGTTTAAAGTAAAAACCCTGAACAGTAGTCACAGATTTGGCACGTGATTTATTGGCCCAAATCCAATATACAGGAAAATAGAAATAATTTTTACTAGAACAATTTTCCATCTGTGCTTAAAACAAAAACTCAATAGAGTGCATACACACATTCACCCACCACACTCTAAATTCATATTTACCCTGCAGTTAAACAAACAACCCAGCTGAGATGTTTACGTCCACCGGAGAAGCCGTTTTATTCTTATTTTAACTCTACAAATGTTTGTAAATGGTTCAGTACAAACTTCAAATGTGATACATGGGTGACACCAAGGAAATATTTTTAATATTATTTGGCCGTAAGGTAAATTCATTGTGAAAGGCAAATAAAAACCAAGTATAGTTGCATTTCTTTTTTTTCTCAAGTGGACTAAGCACACACACAAACTTCACAGCAAACACAATAATCAATTTGGCCCACAGACATTAAAACCCCTTAGAGCAAACATGTAAGAGCTTGAGAAAATAGCAAGGAGCTGAACAGAAATGACGCTGACATGCTATGGTTTCCACTGGAAGAGCCAGCCAGTTTGTGACATTAACAAGTGGACATGTTGAGCAACAGTTAAAGAGTGTTTACAGGAGAAAAGGTAGTCAAGGGACCTGCCGCAATCTTCAGCAACTACAACAAAGCAAAAGGCACAACTCATCTTTTACAGATGAGGCAAGTTGAAACACTGATATGAGAGGTAAAAGACAGACGCTAACACACCCACACACACACACAAGATAGATACACTCTAGGAAGCTGTGAATTTCCTGAGTGTGATGACGATGAGGGCGAGGAGGACAGACGCTCCCAGAAAGACAGCTATAACAATAGCTGTGATGGCCCCTGGCCCCAGGACCCCTGCACACACAAACACACATTTGTGTAGTTTTAATAATCAGAGGATGTTACACTTTAAAAAAAAGGCAATTGTGTGTAATCAATCATTTTAAAATGTGTGCTTACCCTCGTCTTCTGCTACGTCCATGGAGTTTGTGGAAAAGTCGTACTCGAGAGACTGCTTCGTCACGTCCTGGAAAGGGTTTTTGGTAGTGACATCACCGGGTGGTTCTCCAGACATGGTGTCCTGGTTGTCCCTGGGTGTTGAGGCAGGGTCTAACACTGTCTCTGCAGAAAACAAGAAACAGGTTATGCTTCTTTTAATGTTGCAAAACTGTAACCATCTTAAACTGCATATCCTGTGCAGTATCGGCTTATTGTGTGTTTTATTAATGTTGTAATTTCACTATTGAAGAGTGCAGCTTTGCTCACGGCTCTGTTTGATTTTTCTCTGGACTTGGGGTCTCAAAGCTCTACACATGACTCAGACCGTAATGTCTGTAACAGCCTCTGTTCTGTCTCGCTGCCTTAACGGCTCAGGTCTGAGCATAAGCATGTCTTTGTAGAGGATGAACATTTTGTCCGTTCAAACCACAGGTAGCCGCTTGACAGGTTTCTAAATCAAGCTTGTTTTCTGTGGAAAAAAACTTTGAGCAGCTTGATTATATTTAAACATGCAGTAAGAGAGGAAGTGCTCTGCTCTCTGTGCATGAAGCTTAGTTTCTATATAACTCTCTGCTCTTTCGTCGTCTGCCATTCAATTGTCTGTCCTCTTTTGCCACATTTTGTCCTCTGACGTTTCTCCCATCTGAGCATGAAGTCACCCTGAGACTTTTCTCACCTCTACAACAGCCAGAGAAACAAGAATGCGTCTTTCTGGGCCACATTTCTGTTTTCTAACCCAACTCTGGTGTCTGGAATTATTCAGTTGAAGAGTTTAAACCACCAACACGTTGTCTCTGTGGTAATTGACCAGACGTGCAGATTTTCATTAGAAATCCTGGGTAACTGGGGCAAAATTTGATCTTCATCTCCCCTGAAAAAACAAGCTCTTCACTCACAAGCCCACCCATTCACACACTCACTGAGTCATGTATTCCTCAACTCTACTCATGCCATCAAAACCGTAATCTAAACATATTTAAACTCAGCTTCGTATTTACTTTCATATTTACTTTGTAGCCTGTCCCGCCCTCAGTAAACTCCTTCAGCTGTATTTTTCTGCCGTTATCTCTGCTCATTATCAAAGACAGAAAACAGGACTAACAAACAGACGTCTTTTCTGTCATCTTGTCAACCTTGGTCTCTTCTAAACTCTGATTCTGCACTTCTGATGTATTTTGATGCTGCCGTGTTGACTCTGAGTCGTGTGCAGCTTCCTGTCCTGTAGCTGGCGGACGGTCTGGAGGCGTGGGCCTCCGGCCAGCTCAGCCATCAATGAGGCCTTCAGCCGAGCAACAAAAGGCAGCTTGTGCGGTCATGCAGGGCAGCGAGTAACAACTGGCCAGGCCTAAACCAGGCAGCGACTGGGCACTGGATGTCAAACAAACTTGTTTATTAAATAGTCCCTGAGTGCGAAAGGTTGTGCCTCCTGGACAGTCTTGTTTAATTAAAAGGCAAAAAATAATACTATGATGTTTTCCGTTGCTGTTTGTTTGCACAAAGAAGGATTTACTAAAAATGCCCGTGTAACCTACATCATTGTCATTTATGGTAAATGTGTCTCTTTTTTTTACTATTAGCTATTTATGATTATGTTTAGCTCTAGTTTTATTTCTTCCTTCCTTCCTTATTTGTATATGTTTTGTTCTTTTTGAAGGGATGCAGTAGATGTTATACTTTATCTAGTTTAGTTTGAGACTTAAGAATTTAAAAATGTCCTTGACCCCACTATACATTTGTTGTTTTACTTAACATAAATATGTACACATGAAATCTGTATTTATTCATGTTTTGTTGAGAATATAGTATAGTTCATTTGTTTTAATTAGCTGCTCTAGGTCACACTTTTTAAAAAACATAACTCCACATGTCAATCATAAACTCTCTCTTACACCACACAAGTCCAGACTCATAACAGCTCCAGCCGAACGTTAAAAGGCTTAATCCAGACACTAACACCACAGAAAGCCATTTGTTTGTACCTCTTCGGTCAGGATTTCACATCAGCCAGAGAGATGACAAAGCGCGCAGACGGGCATGTGTGAAGCCCAATCTGGCAAAGCATTCAAACTGCAAGCAGTGCAGCCCAAACATGACATCGATGGCGTCTGTGTCCTTGCTTCACCTTATTTAACTTCCACAGGTGGTGGCTGTATTTTCCGTAGTAAAATGTCTGACTGACTAGTGGTGCTGAGGACTGGTCTCCATGTCCAGTTACAAATTAGTGCTGAATAAGGTTCTGGAGTCTCTTACACGGTCACTATAATTAATCAGAGGCAGTAATTATTATACTTGAGGTGTCAGTTTGTTTCTCATGGTGTGTCATCCAATGTGACTGCATGTCACACTGGTTCTGTCATGGGGTTGTATTGTGGTCAAGACTGGTGGCACTGTTTGAAAACACCTAACGTATAAATAAACTGTCAGTCGCTACAGATAAGATCAGCCACAGCCATGCACAACACACTCTAAATGTTCCATAACTGAAGTGTATTTACCAAAGTTTACTTAACAGAGATCTCCACTGGAAAAATTAAACGTGTAAAAATATGTTACAAAACATATACTTTAAAACTGTACAGTACAAAGCAAGACGAGGCACAGATATCGATCAAAGTACAGATATATATTTAGAGAAGCGTGGGCAAGACACAGCACCCACTGTCAGTTTTTGGGTCACAGTCAGCTTTGTGTCCCATTTAAAAGGTGGCGTTTGATAGCTATGCTATTCTTTCTAACAGGACAGGAAGGATATCATCAACTTGTTACATCCCCCAAGCCCCACTGCCCTCCTGACCTCTACTCTGACCCCTGGGCCTGAGAGCTGTTCAACTGTGTCCAGAGATTTTTTAAGGTTAGTTTGAGAGAGGAAGCAAGAAATATAAACACAACCAAGTAAAAGTGAAAGATCACTGAGTGTGATGATCTGTTGTAAATAACACTCAAGAACCAGTTGATGTTTCTACATCGCACAAATGTTCACACATTAATACACAGCTACCTACGATTACGAATAACTATAACCATATTTCATGATACTACACAGAATTGTTTCAGCTTAGCTAAAGTCAGAGGGTTTTCAGTTTCATACGAAAATAAGGCGTAATGAAAGCAACTGAGTCATCTTGTTTGTCAAAGAGCAGCTTTCACAGCTCTGAGAGTTTCAACAACTGCATCATTTACAGACTAGTGCTGCCAGGCCTGAGAAAGAGTGTGTGTGTGTGTATGCGTTTGTGGGAATAGAGGGCAAAATCTGACACATACGCATACATCTCTGAATATACTCAACTGCTTATCTGCAGATTCAAGAGATAACAACTACAACAACAATTTCAAGGTATGCAGATTAATAGACAGTGTGAGGCAGAAAATGTGATCAAAATTCATCTTATTTTTCTGCCATGTACAGCCACCCTCACACAGTCAGTCTGTGGTTTTGTGTTTGTTGTCTTACATTTGTGGAAAGTCTCTACCATAATTAGAAGCAAAAGCAGAAGGTGTTGCATTCATATCACTCAACCACAGAAATGAAATGCAAATATCAGTCTCAACAAGTGGTTTACCTGTGTGTACAAAGGCTACCAAGAGGCCTAGGAGCACCAGGAGGAGGATTCTGCAGATGCTGCTGCGAAGCATGGTGGATTTGAAGGTTTAGCGTGTTCCAAACTCCTCAGGCAGTGGCAGCAAATGAGTGACCCAAGCAGAGGAGCAGGAGAAGAAGAGGGAGCACAGTGGGGGGAGAAAGGTAGGCAGCCGAGGGGTCAGAGAAGGGGTGGGGTGAGGTGTGCACAGGACTGTCCGGACAGTGTGGACTTTGTGAGCATCGCTGGGTCCACCCACTCCTAACTCCTCTGGCTACATAGTTGGGTGGAGTGAGGAGTAAACATTTGGTAGTCGCTGACCTTGGTCAGGTCGCATTGCAAGTTCTTACTGGACATTTTACACCTTTGCTCTTGAGGGTAATGTGGAGCTGCAAATTCATTTGTCAAATCTGAACATGGCAGAGATGAAGGAAGGACTAAATATCTCAATGTAAAAAACGTTAACACACCAGGATTCTTAAAAAGTACAGAACTGTTTGCAGCAAAATGTATTTTCAAAAAGCAATTATTGTTAGTATGCTTCATGTATGTGAAAATTATTTTAAAGCGGCTCTAAAGAGAGATTATAAAGGCTAAAGATTCTGAAAATGATGTTGACTCAAAGCCCGAGTATGGATCAAGCTCCAAGACTTAAAAAATGTTGCATTTTTGTGAAACATAATGCTAATTGACATTGTGTGAATAAAAATGATTTTTAAAAAAAAATGAGAAAGAAAAAGCAGAAATCTGATAACTTGTTGATCTGAAAATCGGCTCTTAAACTACAGGGAGGACCAGACACCCTGTATTGTCATGGTTTGGGTTATTACCAAGAGGATCCTTGGTCAAATTGGTTCTTGATACAGTAATCTCTATAGAAACCTCCTCCTGTACCAACACCGAAGGCTCTTTAAAAATAGTTTGCTTTGGTAATGTCACGTGTGCATATTGTATGTTGCTCTTCATTAGAAGAAATTGGTGGTTTTCGCTTCCTCATTGTGGATTTCAAAATCATGACTAATGGCACATATGCCCACATCTGAACGATGCCAGGATGAGCTTTTAGTTCCAGTAAAGTCATCAATGCTTTGTCACTTAACTGAGGTAAAGTGCTTTCACAACTTGGCACAAACAGTTATATAACCAAACTATAACCTATTGTCATCAGATTATATTTATATACTTATAAAAAAAGAATCTTATTTCAACAAATTAAAAATTCTGATTCACAACTGAATTGTCACAATTGAATCTGTTAAAAAATGTTACCGGACTACACTCATGTTCCCTTTACCACTGATTTTTTCACACATTTCCATCTCTCTAAGACGTTTTACTGTAGTGTGACCAGATGAATGCATGCGGCCTGTTATCGTAATAGTTCAGACACAGGTGTAAACAGCCCACACATCAGACTGTTTTATTATTTCATACCGCAATAAAAAAGTACGACTCCAGCAGATCATTTTCATATATTATAATACAGATGCAGAGTTGAAAGTTTATTCTTTAAACAGCCTAGTATTTTACAAGAAATAGATAACTACTTGGAACTTTTGAAGATGTCCTTAAAACAGGACATAAGTGGGCACAAATCCTTGAGCTCTACATTGCTGTCATTATCCATGAACACCCAGCAGAAAGGGGAAAGAGAAGGTGGGGGGTAAGGGCAAAACTTTCAATAAATAAAATGAAAACAATGGATGCAATTTAACACTTCCCTCAATACCCCAACCATATATCCACACTTAAAAAATCTCATACAATGGAGGCCAACTCTGTAACTTGTGACCATGACGTAATCTGATGCTAAACAGGCATCGACGTCTCTGCAGATTTTCTTCAGATTGCTCAGTCGTCTGGTCGGATGTTTCACTGGAGAGTTTGCTTCAATCCACTCTCAAGGAATTTTTGTCAGATTACCGGGCCATTTGCAACAGGAAAAACGCAGCCTGCCTCAGAGATCCCAATTTGTTCACAACTTCAAAATTTTGAGGGGCTACCAGATTAAGTCTGATAAAGTGGAAACTGAAAACAAAAGGTGAAAGTCGTGTAAGCAGTTGGGGCTGGAGCATAAGTTTGGGTAGCACAGCTGCTGTTCGAATTGGATAAAGTCAATGGGATCTGCTTGGATGCAGTCCTTTAAAAGTCCTCCAGAGTCTCAATTTCTCCCATATTCAATCTCTCAGATGATGCATTTACAGAAAAACCTGTGAAATGAAAAGTCACAAAGATACAATTAGCAGATGACATCCCAAAAAACAGAAACACAAGTGAATGTTCTCCAGATCTAGCAGCCTCACCTAGAAGGCTGGGGTCTGCGCGGACCATCTTCTGCTTCTTTTTCTTCTTCCCTGAGGTGACGGTCTCAAAGCGCTGCTGCTGACCACTCGTGTGATTGGACTGGTAGAGCGACGACGATCCTGTTCCCCCCCACACAGAATCCTAGACAAGAGAGAAATATGGATTTTAGGGTGCTTTCACATCTAGAGGCTTAAGTTCGTTTAACTCCAGTTCATCTTGACTCTTGGTGCTATCATTTTGTCTGGTGAGAACACAATAATCGCACTCGGATGCGCACCATAACCGTGCCGAGACCCCCTAAAAGAGGTGGTCTTGATCCAAATCATGTAGCAAACTCTGATGCGGTCCACCTTGTGAGAAAGTGTAGAGAATCAAAACAGGACCAAAAGCTATAAATCTCATAATCTGAGGGCACTGGATAATGTGCACATTTAAAAATTTTTTTTTGTCTGTACACCAAAAACATGCCACATGATGAATCGCAGACAAATATGGAGTCAGAAAGATGCGCAGTGTCTCAATCGGTGCGTTTACATGGAACTAAGTAACACGATTACTTTCTGCTTTCTCGAGTAAGCTGATTTCTTAACTGGGACGGGAAACCTGGTTTCTAAAATCGGGGTAGGGAAACCTGATTTCCCTAGGTAGATTTCTCCCAGAGAACAGCAATTACCCCAGCATGTAAATGCGTAACCTGCTTTCTAATAGTCTTTTTACTAGAGCCCATGTGCGTAACAAAGGCTGCTGACACTCTACTATCAGCTGAGAGGAGCAGAGATTAATAAGGAAATCAATACATGTGTGATCGTTTTTAAATCAAGTCCGCCTAAAGAAACTGAACCTATCATAGTGTCCTCTACACGTCTAAATAAGTCACTTTTCACTGGGAATTTCTTTAATTCAGTTTCCCCAAGTAATCAACCGCATGTAAAGGCAGTCATAGACATACAGATGATTGTTCAAATGCTGTGACGTAATAAACAATCAACAAGAGAACGACCAACCTGCATAAGTTGATCTACATTGTAAACAACAATTTCCCCAAGGGGATCAATAAAGTATCAATTATCATTATTATTAAAATAACATCTCCTATGTCAAAGACAGGGTAACAGTAAAAGTCCATCTTCTTCCTTTACTTTTTTCATCCCGCAGCAAACACATCTGACCAACAAGTGGAGAGGAGGCTTTCGCATGGAGCATTTTGGTGCACTTGGATTTTTCTCTTTGTGATAAGAAAACAAACCAAGTATAAAGTGCTACAAGTTTACAAATTTCTCAAATTAAAGCAAACACACTAAGGTGAGAAAATTTCACACTATTGTGTGAAGTTCTGGTCTTTGACATGAGTCAGTTATTTGTCCAATGAAGTGACACACCAGGAAAATGCAAAGAACAATAGCTACCACAGTGTTGCATCACTTGCTCTGATTGGTCTTAACATGCCAGGAAGAAATGCCCCAGAGTACAGATACTTATGTCTCTTTTTGTGAGCACATCACCACACTCACAAAATGGGACCCAAACAACTAGTACCCATATTCTGAGCCTTGAGTAGCTGACTCCACCTCAACTTGCTCACCTGTTGCTGTTTGAGGGCTTGCTGTTGGTTTTGTGGTGCCTGTTTCTGTTGGTTAGCGTTCTGTTTGGCACGACGTTCCAGGAACTGCTTGGCAAAGTCCTTGGCCTCGGGAGTGTCCCCCAGATAGGCCCTTACATAGTCGTGCACCTCGTATGGAGAGTCTACTTCTTTCAGGAAGGATGCAAATGTAGGAACTGGTAGGACAACAGATGGAGAATATCTGTGAGTTTGGCTTCCATAAATAGTCCATCATTAGAAGTGGAGGTGGAGTCCCTTTGCTAAATATATTTAGTGACTTACCATCCAGATTGTTGGCTGTGTTCAGGGTGTGAAGGGTTTGCTCACACCACTGCATGAAGGTGTCCTGTTGGCTCTTGTTGACCCCTTGGAACAACTTTAGCAGCTTCTCCTCCTCTTCTACCTTCTTGTTGGTTCGCCCACTCAATGAATTACTTCATGTGCACATAAAATGTGGCAGGAAAACAAAATCATATCATCAAAATAATATTCTTAATGCAGTAAATCAAAAGGTTGCGATGAAGGCATTTTTCTTAATAAATACCTGAGATTGGCATTGCCCTTGTTGTTCTTCTGCGAGTTACCTTTCCTGGTTGGGGGGGGTTGCTGAACAGCCTCCTTCACAGCCTCATCCCAGAAGCCCATGTTAGAGTTGTGAGTGTCTCCCCAGATACTGCTGGACTCTGAGCCCCAGTTAGTGCAGGTGCTAGTGCTGACAGAGCCCCACACTGAGCTGCTCAAAGATGTCTGTGAAGGAGCGAGATACTGTTACTGACTTAACATCTGTTTATGGGACTATAAGGGATTAGTTGATCAGGTTGTTTAGTTTGTAAAATGTGGGGAAAAAAAAAAAACACAATCTGAAAATCTGGAACAATATTTTATCAAAAACAAATGCAGACTAATTTCTCAGTGGACAAAACTGACTGTCATACACTTATTTTACTACGGATTTATGAAATGAAAATCAACAAAAGAGCCACGTCAGACTTAACGGTGCTACATAGCTGTAATCCTCAACCAATTAGACACTTGTCATATACAGACACATACAGTTCTGTTTTGAGCTCGGGTCTGTTGGGTGACAGTGGGGTGGTGGTGCTGCTGCTGCTGCTGCTGTTGTTGTTGTTGCTGCTCCTTCCGCTGTTTCATCTGCTGGGCTTCCTCTCTCTGAATTTCCAGCAAAGACTTAGTAATAGCTGGCTGTTTGGCAACATTACCCCAACCAGACAGCTTGGCTTGAGGATGCTGAGCCTGTTGCAGGGCTTGTTGCTGCTGCAGCTTCAGCAGCTCTTGTTGCTGACGTCGCTGCTGTGGGGACAAAAAGGGAAAAGTTAAATTGTGCCATTTGCATTATGGAATAAAATTACATTTGGTGCAGTAACGAAAACACCGCATGTACTCTTAAAAAAATAACAGTGGTAGAGTAACACAACAGAAAACAACAAAATGGCTGCTGCTTGGGGACCGTACCTCGTCCCGCGACTGTCGTTCTCTTTCCTCTTCCAGTTTCTGGATCTCAGCCAGAGACAGGGCATTATGAGATTGGTTTACAGCATTGGTCGACTGCTGGCCCCACTTGGAGGACGATGGAAGCTACAAAACAGTGTGTAGATTTTCGTCAACTTCTATTGATTTAATACTGTCAGTTTTTGCTGACTAATCGTCAGTATCCTTACCTTCATTTGTGCAAGCTGCTGCTGCTGTTGCTGTTGTTGAAGTTTCCTTAGGGCCTCTTGTTGCTGCTGCCTCTGTCTCTGCAGCTCCTGCTGTCTTTGGGCCTCCTGTTCTCTCCTCTTCTGCTCCTCCTGTTGCTGTTGGGCCAGAGCAGCCGCCGCTGCAGCAGCTGCCGCTTCTTCCTCCGCTCGCTTCTCCTCCTCACGCCTCCTCAATGCTTCAAGTTCCTCCTGCTTTCGGCGCTCCTCCTCCTGGTCAGGTAGACAATTCTTGATTTAGCAGTCAAGTCCCAAAAATAAGCTATTTATATAACACATTTTTTGTTGGCTTACTTGTTTGCGAATGAACTCTTCCCGTTTCTTTCTCTCGTCTTCTTCCCTCCTCCTCTCTTCTAACCTCCGGAGAGCCTCCTCCTGTGCTAGTCTCTCCTCTTCTTCTTTTTGTCTGCGCTGCGCCTCTTCTTGCTCCCGCTGCCGTCTTAAAGCTTCCTCCTAAAGTTTTACAACACTGGGTGAGTTTCATTACGTCACAGAAAAGTGACCCACAATGACAACTCAGCTCAGGTGCTTGATATTAATACAGGTCAAACTAGGGCTGAAATGTGTAAGTACAATTATTTGAATGTAATGTGTTAATGTGTCATTACGGCAGCTCCCACTCACAAGCATACTGAATATACATCATCAAGCCCAAGCAGTACTGTCTACAGGGTGGGAATCAAGCACATTTGCAAATTGTAAAATGTTAGTTAAAGCTTATATAGTCCTATAAAACTAAACAGATAGATAATACACACATTTCTGATTACAGTAAGCTACAGCCATGTTAGTAGCCTCTCAGCCTGAAGTCACCTCAGATCAGCTGTTCAGCCTTTTCTAAAAAGTGTATTACGATCACTTAACCTGTTTTTGCCGTGCCAGCTCCTCTTCTTCTAAGCGTTTCCGTTCTTCCTCCTGACGAGCTCTCAAGGCCTCCTCCAGCCGTTTCCTTTCCTCTTCCTCCCTCTTGGCTCTCATTTCTGCCTCACGCCTCTCCATCTCCAACTATTGAATGATAACAGTAAGAAAAAAAAATGTAAGCACATTTATCCTACATCTTGTCATTTTACCCTATTTTTCTTTCTGTACTAGGAGCTAAGTTTAAGATTAAGGGGCTGATTTACAAACCTTCTGCGTGTACTAAATTGCATGCAAACTTGATAACACCCACAAAAAACAGCACAAGCCGATATACTACGAGTGCACACTAATCATAATCATCTGTGGCTGGCCAAATGTGACTTATGTGGTCAGTGTTCCTTTAAGTGAAGACTTATAGGAGCCATCTTAAATACATTGTTTCTTCTGGTAGCGCTGAGATTTGGTTGGTGTAGCTCATCAAAGTGATTATTAGCCTCTTCCACTAACACCTGTAGTTCCTCTGGATCAAATTTCCACTTGCATTTATCCTGGTCATTCTCCAAACTCTCCACAACAGACAAAGTGAAACTCCTGTTTGCACATATTGCACATTTTTTGACAATTTTTCTTAGCAGATCATCTGCAAAACACCCATGAACATAATGTGCAATGTGTTAAATAAATCAATTTACAAATCTGTGCACCTATTAAAGCTACAGTGTGCAACTGTACTGAATGTTTACTGAACTGGTGATTACATGCAAACCAGCAACAGAGAACACAGCTGCTGTGCACGTGCCTCACGACCTTGTGCCAAATCTGCCGTGCACCATGGACAATTAGTGCTGTAATTTATTGTCTTCGTGTTATAGTTTGCCTATAAACTGTGCTACCTGTTGGTTGTTACACTGATGTGCACTGTGTCTGAAATATGGCCATTCAGGCTGCACAGCTCACTGTCTGAGGTGCATGGTCCCAACAAGATGCCAAAGTGCTGAATTGCCCAGTTCACCTATATGGACCCAGCTGACTGAATTTGCTTATCAGTTTGTTTCTTTACGTTTTACAGATAAGTTGCCAAACCAATATGTCATCAAAGCATGCCTATTCTTAAGGTTCACTCAAAAAACAAGTCTACAGAAGAAATGTGTTCTTTGGGCCAGTCTCCTAACCAGATAATCAACACCAGCATCCTACTTTAAGTCACAATCTATAAAAAGTATTTCATTATATTTGATTAACATACAGATTTAATAAGGTATAATTATTCACGCCAAGATAAAACAAAACAAAGAAAAAGCAGAAACATTGTTTACCTTTGCGGTCTTTGCTTTCTCTAACTGCTGCATCTGCTCAATAGTTGGAGCCTGTGCCATGGAGTCTATAGGTAAATCCCAAACGCTGCTGCCGTCCCACGCTGTTGAGAATGATAGAATATGATTCATTATGCCTGCTTTAACATGACAGACTTGAAATAACAGACAAAAATACATCAGTTATTTATAGTATCAACTCACTACTTTGAGCAGCTTGTTGGTTGTTTGGCGTGCAGGAAGCCTGAGAGGACGGGTTCTGCATTTCCCACACAGAACCAGAATCTGGTACAGATAGGGACCGGGTAACTGGAGGTAGGAGGCTCTCAGACGCTCTTTAAAAACATCAGTAAATAAATATTATTAAAAATAATGTTTGTTTATGTCAGTGTGAGATACAAATTGATAAAGGCATGTTTATGCAAGGATGTGAGTTGTCAACCTTATCTTGAGGGCCTGGTATTGCTGTAGAAGCAGGTTGATCTGCTGTTGGTGCTGCTGCTGCTGTTGAAGAGGAGCTGAGCTAAGAACTGCAGCTTTCTGCTGGGCCAGGGCCTGAGCATACTGCTGCCTGAGTGGAGGAAGACACATGGTCAAGTTAGAAAAAAGATTATACAAAAGATTAGGAAATTATACAATACCATATGTTTGAGCTGTATCTTTAGCATTAAGTCAGTAGTGAGGCACAACAACAAGAATCACTGGCACACCTGAGGAGGTATTGATATTGGAGCTGCTGTAACTGGTAAAGGTTGAGAGCAGTAAGCTCCTGCTGCCTCTTCAACCTCTCTTGATCACCATCACCCTGCATCACATCAGGAAATGCAAAGACAGGATGAATCATCAAACAAGCAAAAGAAAGCCACAAACACATGACATTGAGCCATATCTCATTAGTGTGTGTTGAAGGACTCAGAGAAAGAAACGTTTGGCTCAGGGCTCCAACCTATGAGGCAATCACCAAGGAGAAGTCAGTATTACTGCCATGTAAAGTCCATGTGACACCTCCACACTGGTTAAAATAATTGTGACACATGCGGGTCATTTCATTTCTCATTCTGCAGTATGACTCTGCCCTAATAACAGACATTTCTATACTAAACCGTGATCACAATTACTAATAAGTGTCCACCCAAAATATCTAATTCAAAGGTGTTCATTTTTATGCAACTCATCACTTAGTTTATTCTTTACTATAGTCAATTAGCAAATATTTAATTATCTCACAACATATTACATTAAATAATTATCACTGTAGAAAATTTGCTCTTGTGTTTGACTTACATTTAAAACTATGGAACTAGGAGCTTCACACTGCAGAAAGACAGGAGCCTGTGTGGTTTGGTAGCGACCTGTTATAACCTGCAGTTATTGCCAAGTCAAATCTGGACCTGACCCGTCTGATAATATTCATTGAACAGATGCTAAAGGGTCATTCACTTAAATCCAGGTTATATGTTTTATATAAGCACAACCTGCAAAAACGCTTGTCTGAGGATACGTGCAACACTTCAAAGAGAATGTGAATTAATTAAAACTTTGAGGCAAAGACTTTACATTAAGGAATATTAGTAATCAAGTGATCTGCATTTCTCAAGTAATCATTTCAGACCTATTCACAACAGCCCCTCAAAGCCTGGTAATTTAATGAAGATACCACAGATTTAACATGATTTTGAGGTTTTAAGTTGTTGTTGCTACAACAAAAACTAGGAAAAGTTAATAAAGGACCTTGAATGACTTAATGTAAACATTCCTCTGAAATACAGTATTTCGTGTTGAACAGAGACAGTATAACACCACCTACAGGTCATGGTTAGTATTGGCAGCTGGAGCTGAATTACAACCAGCTGGATATGAAGAAAAAAAAAAAAAAGACACTTTTTGCAGACACATACCTGTAGAGGTGGCGGTGCAGGTCCTGGAGAGAATGGAACCCTTCCCCAAATCTTCATTATCTCCCCCAGAGGTTGAAATACTTCATCACATCCTCTTTTTACTAGCAGAGACATTGTGAAGTAGCCAGCCTGAAACCACTCCGCCATCTCATGGTTACTGAATGGACCTGAAGGAGCCCCAAAAGAGCATTAAAGAGAGTCAGAGGAGATTTATGCAATTGCAAACATAAATGTACAACAGTTATGTCACATTTCGAGGACATAATATCAATCCTAGTCTCACCTTGTATCTCCCCCTGGGGGTCTTTATAGAACCACTTGAGAGCAGCTTCATGGGTGAGTGGCAGGCCTGCAGGCTTGGGCTTCTCTGAAACCTTCGGTGCGAGTCTGTCGTCATCCACCACGCCATCCTGTAGGTACGCTACCATCTTTTCTGCCTCCTGGAAAATAATTTTAAATTACATGATATAATTTACAACTCATTCAGGAAATCAATATGCAATTATTTGGACACAGTAGGCACTGAGCCAACATTCACAACGCACTCTCCTCTTCAGCAAGCACAAAATCTTCAGAAAACTTACTTGTTCAAAGTGTTTCAGTCCCTCATCTTCATCTGTATCATGTGACACAGCGACAGGCCTGCCAATAGGCGCTATTACACTTGAAGGGAACGGCAGAGGATTGTTTATTGCCACAGGAACTTCAATGGGTTTTTGCTCTGGTAGTTGAATGCTGGGAGACGAAGCAGATATTTCTGTGCAGAACAGTAAATGGAAATAGCAGCTATTAGTGGGGAATATTTTTTATGTACAACCAAGTGCTAAACAAGACTTTCCATTTACTATGAAATAGAAGACTCAAAGCGCACCTGTGCGGGTGGTAGATATGTGGGTCATGGGTAGGGACTCCAGCATGCTGTTAGACATAGGGACATGCAGGGGGACTTTGCAGGGCTCTGGGGGGAGCTCCAGAGGTGGCTGCTGTTCAGCTGGCCGCTCCGTCTCTTCTGTTCTGCAGGGTTGGCTCGAGGACTGGGCAGGAACCTGTGGCTCTGAGACAGGGGTAGCAGCAGGTGGAGCAATATGTGGAGCCTCCTCTGAGACTCTGCCCAGGTCTAAAATAAATAAATAAATAAAACTTTTAATCATGACATCGACAGTTTTGATTGATAAAAAAATTGCTATATGACTAAGTAAGTCCGGTTTCATAAACTATGATGTTATTGTACACCCAGAAAATTTAGACCAATATAATCAGATGTCCATCTCAGCACCTCAAGCTGGGGGTTACTGGAGCTAGAGAGTTAATATCCGAGTGTGAGTAAACTTAGGTTTTCCTGAACAGACAGCGGATAATCTCACTGGTTTTTTGCTGAAGCTAAAACTTTAACTCTGACCACAGTGTAGACCGAGAGCTGAGGAAAATTTGCATACTAAATTAAAACTATTTAAGATTAAATTCTATAATTATGAAATCGGTTTAATTTCTTACACCGGCCTTCAGTGCTATTAACAATGAGCACAAACTATCGGTGACTGACCTTTTCGGTCAACTTCTCTCTTGGCCTCTGTTTCCGTTTCTTTGGTCTCTCTGGGGTGACTGTCCTCCTCCTCCGGGATCTCGTCACACTCTTCCAGGGGTCTGAATTCAAGCTCCGCCTCTTCCAGGATGGGTTCCTTGGAGGCTTTCTAATAACACAACAAGGAACAGAATTACAGAAAATCTGACAACAGTGTCACTCCATAAAGCTTTCACTCTTTACACATCAGGAATGACCCGAATA
Organism: Helostoma temminkii; assembly: GCA_900302695.1. Classification (NCBI taxonomy): domain Eukaryota; kingdom Metazoa; phylum Chordata; class Actinopteri; order Anabantiformes; family Helostomatidae; genus Helostoma; species Helostoma temminkii. The sequence continues at coordinate 27,060 of OMLM01008584.1, forward strand.
AACGATCTGAAAAAGTAAAGGTTTCAGAGGTGATTTAAACACACTGCAGATATTCACAGCAAACCTGATGTGAATATGCAACTAAGGCTCTGAAAAGTCACGTTATAAATATATATTCCACAGCAAGTGATGATGACCTGGTGCTCATTGTACTGAATAAAATTGGGGGTATCCCATGTTGACAAGACGGGGACAACATGGAGTTTTCCACCTCTTGGTGCAGGAGCTGCAGCTGTTCTGGCACTGCACTCGAGGAAGTTCAGGCAGCCGATCAATCTGTAACAGTGCCTGGCTGTGTGTCTAATGTAAAATATAATCTGATCACTACTTTGATAAATACACCTACGCCGTAAATATGCCTTGTTCACAGATGCACACCCCATAATAATGATGCAACTTGAGGTCATAAAACTCTTTGTCTGTCTTTCACACACTATTGTTGTTGCACTCGTATTTGTTTTTGAGCTGCATTGTCATTGGTCAGAGACGTTCCTGTCACAGGGGAAGAGCGGGTATAACAATGCAGTAAAGCACATCATTGACGTAAAATGGCTCATTGACACTGGTTTTAAAATTACTGGCACGTGACTAAATTTGCCTGAAGGCAAGGTAACATCACAACATCAAGTGAAGATGAGCCACTGTTATGCATAAATGGCACACAAATGTTTTCTGTAAATTAAGCGCAGTGCTTCACTTCAGTTATTCAAAGCTTTTCTCAGGTCTCTCACCTTGAGTGAAAGAAAGGCCCCTGATGAGTCGAAGGTGCCAGCCTCTTCATCCGCGTCCTCCAGACACCACTCGGGCAGGCTGTCTCTCTCGTCCTCCAGGCTGCCGCTGCCTGACCGTGGCCTCCGGTATCCACGCTCATCTTCTCTAGCATCAAATGGAAAACGCCGACGCTGGTCTGGGTGTTCCCGCCACCCAGCTGAACGAGGCCCATCTGGAGAAAATGTAAAAATAATTGCCATTGTACAAAGAGTCTTAATGACATGATGTACATAAGCTTTGTGGGCCACTGTAATGCAAACGAACACGCTGCATCCACATAAACTAACAATACGTTTTTTTTGAGCATTTTGAGCAAATGTTTTACTTTTAATTAACATCTGATGTAATTCTATTCTGAAAGTCAACCTGAAGCAGTCATTGTATAGAAAAAACCTCTAGAAAAACCTTTAAATGATGCTGGTCATATGGTTTAATACAAATGTTCCTGTGTGCTACACTGAAAAACAAACCACAGTTTACATCTGCGTCCTCCAGACAGTTTACAGTTTACAGGCTGTGAGACAAAAATATACCTTGTTAAAAAACAGGGCATACAACAAACGGGCAGTTCACCACACATACATTTATCAGAGATAAATGTATTACAATTGTGGTCAGTGTGATGCCCACCTGGGCTGGGGGGGCACCACCGGTCACTGTCCCGTCGAGAACCTGCCAGGCGCCAGCCCCCCTCATCATCCTCACCGTTTTGATCATCACGAGAAGTACGCCAGTTCTCACTCTCTGAACGCGTGAAGTCGTGCTTCCTTGGTAGGACTGTCCCGCCATCCTCGTAGTTTCCTCGAACTGCAAAGAGTAAAGGAGATGATTAGAGGTGTACTCAGCACGACACTGATCTGGTTCAACATTTAAGGCAGACGGGCAAAGTCCATTCAGTCATTTAACTATACCAAGAACTGACACGTTCAGCTTCCAAAAATCTGAACTTCCTACAGATCAACCACTGAACTTGTACGAAGGCAAACTTACTGTGATTCATCTGAAAATGTCCTGGTGCAACATCTGCATGATTCACAAACCAGAAAGCTACAATTAATATATGTGAGTGAGTGAATACATCATGATTATTCAAGAAAACAAAATTTAACACAAACCTGGATCTTTTCGACCTGGCTTTTCAAATCTCCTGTCTCCCCTGGTGAAAAAAAAACAAACACCCATTAAGTGAAAGCATGACTAAGAGATATTTCTCTTGCACAAGTAAAACTCAGCATGATGAACAAGTGTTTAATACCTTTCTTCCCAGCTCTGGGAACGATGCATCTCCCTCCCTCCACGACCAAAACCTTCCACATCATCAAAACTTCTTTGGTAAAACCCTCCATCTCCTCTTCCCCGGCCTGAAAAAATGCCATAAATATTACAGGATGACACATCCTAATGTGATCTGGATCCTAATGACAGAGTGCAACTGCATAACAAATTAGCCTGAAGGTACAATATTTCTCCTGATCAGATGATAAACTCACTTTCTGTAATGATTAGTCATGGATGCTTAGGTGAGTAAATTGGCTCCACTTTAAATGTTTTACATACTCTTTTATGACCACACAAGCATACCTCAACCGGCACTGTCTAGAGCACACGTCCGCAGAATAATTATATTGTCCCCTCCTCCCTTCCTTTTCCATTTAGAAGATGCTCTTGTGGGTTTTTTTTGTCTGCAATCTACATGATTTTTAAACAATATCCCCCAACAGTGACAATGCAGTTTTGCTGTAATTTATTCTGCAAGTATTTCCTTTTATAACACAGTCCTCTTAATGACAGTGTCTCCACAAACCTTCAGTTAAGGAAAGTGTAAAACAAAAATATTAATGATTTAATATTTGACCAAAATGAGCAGATGTTTATTTTAATTGTTTTCATCATTCAAGTGGCCATATTATGCTTAATTTAGGATTTATATTTCATTCTTGAGCTGCAGTTTAAAACTGCAGATAAATGTTATCATCGATCTCTATATAACAGCTCCCCTGCCTTTGAGACTAAAAGGCTTGTTGGAGGCCTCCTTCCATCCCATTTAGTTCTGACTGACCAGCTCATGGAGCACCAGCTCTGGTGGGCCAAACTAACCCTATAACAAGTTGTTAGCTTCCACAGTATAAACTTGCAGCTATTCATCACTGAAATGAGAAAAGAAATATGACACAATCATGCAAAGTTGTAGTTAAATTCTTACCTCTACCCCTTGAGGTACTTCGGCCTCTTGGGGCACCTACTATTGGACCTCCGCCCCGCCCTGTCAGTCTCATTACAGCTGCGCTGTTTACAGACATGGAAAAATTTCTCTGCAAATACAAACAGGGTGAGGAGAGAAAGGAGAGCAACATGTTAGTTCTGAAGTTTGTTCTTCTCTGTGTCTTCGATAGTTAATTAACAAAAGTAATTAATCTTTATCACTTTTTTACACTCCCCCACAGCAAAATAGGATATTTTATTAACTATTTTAATCCATTCTTTTATCCTGGGGTTGTTCAGGAACCTGCCAATGTCTGGTAGTGGTTTTCTTACAAGCCAAACATGAATTATAGTAGTGAGATGGAAATAGTTTTTGTCTTGGATAAATGTACAGAAGTTATAAGGTATTCTAACAGCATAACCTACTTTCTGTCGGTCGCTTATAGACTCCAACATAGAACAACTACCACAGCTGAAAATTGACACACATACAAAATTTCATGTAGAGTGCCTTAGGCTGGGTCTCAGTGCTGACCGACATCCTGTTGGTGTCCTACAGCATCTGCAGGCCTGACTATTCATTTTAATGACAATCTCATAAAACAGAAGTTGTGAAAATAGGAGTAATTTCAGAACTGAGCTACAACCTCCTATTAGCTTCTCCCTGCTGGATATAAGATCCCTTGTACTTCCTCTGGCATGGTCATGCATTTTTAGAAAAGGTTTGTAAAACAAAAGTTGTAGAGAGCTTATAACAATGTGGACTGGGTCAAATAAGAATAAAGCTTTAACCTTATACTGGCCACCTTGAGCTAAAAGTATCCAAGTGCTTCCTCTGATGTCTTTTCATAAATAAATGCAACCTGATTTGAGCTCCAACCTCCTGTTGGCCTAATTCGTCAAAAGCAGGAGATCATATGCCTCTAAAATTCTTAACACGAGTTTGTATTAGCATTTTGTGTTTGAAGTTTCATACATAAAGAAATAAAATAATTTGACTAAGTCTCTACTTTTGTTGAAATTGTTACTCAAGTCCTGAGCTACACTAGTATTGCAATTAATGATAAAAAAAATCAACTGTTCCTTGACTAATATAACATTTATTTTTGTCTTGTTAATTTGTTAATGAGTCAGAAAGTGTTCGTGGCCTTACCATACTCACTAAGACAATTATCTGACATTATGACAATTTCTCTTACCTGTTCCTCCTCTGTGAAAGACACAAGAGCCAGAGGTGGCAAGGGCTCCTCTTGCAATATGGGCAGGAACTCCTTATCATGTAGGTCTATAGGGATCTGGAGGAGAGAAACTGTCACTGTCTTCACTGATAAGAAGGCTTTGAAAGAATGTTGTATTAAACGGCAAATAAGGACAATGTAAATCTAATCTTGGCTTGTATGTGAACCCTGTTGACAGCAAGCCTTCATGGACAGCTAAGATGTTACACTCACTTTGTTATCCTTTACATAAAGTGCTAACATTTCTTCTCTCCCGTAGCGATACTCTGCGAGTTTATACTTTGGCAATGCAGGTGAAAGGGGTGGAGAGGCAACAACATTGCTGCTTCCACCGCCTCCACCACCACCTCCGGACAGGGCACGGAGCCTGCAAAAGAAAAAGGATAGTAAAAGCAGAATGGACAGAGAGAGGGGAGATAACACTGACGCTGAACTGGCAACTGACATGTCTGAACATGTATGAAAAAGCTGCAGTAGGCCCCGGCATAAAAACCAGTTTCACAAGCTACAAATCACTTCCCCCAGAATAATCATGAATTCATGCCAGTTAATTTACCATTCTGGTCCAAAGTTAAGTGTCTGGGTTTCGGCCATTCTTCCTCGAAATTCTGAAAATACGTAAACAAAAAAATTTTTACCAATCGCTATACACCAATGTTTAAAAACACACATCAAAGGCAGGGAAATAAATGTATGCATCATCTCTGCACTGTGGTTTTCCCCGTTTTACACATAGAAGAACAGTCCTATGAGCTTGCTATCATAACCCATTTTGTTAAACAAATATATACAAGTAGTTAGCCTTGTCAGTGAGTTTGTGTTCATATGCTAGAAGTGTAAACAATATTAGTTTATCTGTTTGTAGGATGTTTAAAACAAGCAGATTATGTTTACGGTTGAAGCTACCAATTATTTTAAAGTACATTTATCTGTACATTTACCTATTTAGTCTACAAAACTTGTTTTGTCCAACCATGGGTTTACAATCCAGATATTCAGCTTTGTATTTCTTGAATTTAAAGAATTATCCAAATAATTGATCAAATAACCCTTTACAGAAACATTATTACCTAACCTGTGTCATTTGTGATAAAAGTTTGTGTAAATACTTTTATTTCACTAAGGTAATCTACCATAACATAGCATACAAAAATGTGTAAAAAGCATAGTATAGTGTTGATTCATTTTTTAAGAAGCTGTAATGTATTCCAACTACTCAAGCTATACAGC